>JPFM01000040.1:290910-512762 GCA_000733375.1 Paramecium sexaurelia
ATATTAAGCTTTAGCAACAGCCAAACCATATCCTGGAACAATAATGATAGATTTGCTGTTAACCATCATTTCAACAGCTTATTCAACATTGATTTCTGTGTGTGTTCCTTCAACTTTTGTAGATTAAATAGCCTCTGGATTAACATCGAAGCCTCCAAAAATAACACTTGTTAGATTTCTATTCATAGCTTTACACATAATATATGATAGAATAGCACCTGATGATCCTACTAAAGCTCCAACAATTGTTAATAATGGATTATCTAACATAAAACCTTCTGCACATAATGCCCATCCTGAATATGAATTCAAAACTGTAATTACAACTGGCATATCAGCACCTCCAATTGCATTTGTTAATGTAACTCCTAAGACTTTACTAGCAGCTGTTGCTGTTAATAGGGCTGTCATTCCAACAGCAAAACTACCTGTTTAATTATATATTAATAAAGATGCAACAGACAGTGCTGCCAAAGCAATGTTGACTTAATTATGATAAGGTATAACGGTTGGATTCGAAGGCAAGAGATTTTATAATTTGGCAAAGGCAATAAGTGATCCAGTAAATGTAATACCACCAGTGAAAATACCAAAGAAGATTGATAATTTATGGACCAATGCAGCTGGGTCTTCAGCCAAATGTGGGAATACATGTAAATAATTACCAATAGATGTTAAAACAGCTGCCAAACCTACAAATGAATGGAAACAAGCAACTAATTAAGGTAAATCTGTAATAGCAACTCTTGTAGCCACTGTACCTCCAATAGTAGCTCCTAACATCACCATTGATGCCCATTAAGCTAATAATTCTGGAGAATATCCTTTGTATCCTAAAGTTGCAGCAACCCCTAAACCAACTCCCAAACATCCAAAACTATTACCAATTCTAGCTGTTTATTATTAAGCCAATCCACCTATAGCTAAAATACAAGCTATTGATGAAGCTAAATATGATAGATTTGTTAATGGTTCTTTTGGGATTCCATAATAAAGTCCACCATAATATCCGAGTACTCCTGTTGCGCCTGCTAATGCCATCAAATAATTATATTCAGCAGGATCAGTGGGTCTTCTAAACATATTTAACATTCTTTGTGTTACTAGGAAACCTCCTGAAATATTAAGGGATGCTATGGCAACAGATACAGCAGCCAATAATCCAGTCAAAGATCCTGGGAAGTATTTACCATCCATTAATTCCATGCCTCCAACTATAATTATACCAGATACTGCATTTGTTACTGACATTAATGGAGAATGTAAAGCTGGAGTAACCCCCCAAACAACTTAATAACCTACTATTCCTGCCAAAGCAAATGTATTTAACATTTTTAAGAATTCCATATTTGGAGATTGATATCCCAATGCCATCATTGCCATAAGAGATGCTGATGTGTTTATTACATTCTTCCAAGCTTATTTGTATGGATCTACTTTAACTTCTTACTTTTTGTGAGCAGCTGCCTTTGATGTATCGGTTTATTAGAGTTCACTTTTAGATGTTATAATAGGAGGAGGTGGCCATTTTAGCTCTCCATCTAATGTTACCAATGATTGTCTAACAACATCATCATTTAAATCAACTTATGTAATTTTTCCATTAGGATCTTTGATTGTTCCAACAATGTATTACATTAATTTTCCAATATTATTAGCATATAATGTTGAGCTTTAAGTAGGTAATCTGCTTGGTAAATCTGTATATCCAATAATTTTAACTTTTCCTTAATGATTATATAATTCTCCTGGCTTACATAATTCACAATTTCCCCCAGTTTCAGCAGCTAAATCAACAATAATTGATCCTTATCTCATGTTTTCGACTAATTCTTTTGATAACAATTTAGGAGCTGGCCTTCCTGGTATAAGTGCAGTAGTAATAATAATATCAACTTCTTTTGCTTACTTTAAAAATAATGCTAATTCAGCTTCTAAATATTCTTTTCCCATTTCTTTAGCATATCCACCAATGCCTGCACCATCTATTACTTCACCATTAATTTTGATTTCTAAGAATTCTGCTCCGCATGACTTTACTTATTCTTTTGTCGCTAATCTTGTATCAAATGCTCTAACAATTGCTCCCATATTCTTAGCAGTTACAATAGCTGATAAACCTGCAACTCCTGCTCCAATAACTAATACTTTAGCTGGTGGTACTTTTCCTGCTGCTGTCATTTAACCAGCAAAGAATCTACCAAATTCATTTGCAGCTAATACAACTGCTTTGTATCCTGCAATATTAGCCATTGAACTTAATGCATCATATGTCTATGCTCTTGTAATTCTAGGTACACATTCCATAGCAAATGTTGTTATCTTCTTTTCTTATAATTAGTTAAGTAATTCTTTATTCTATGCTGGATAAATGAAGGAAGTCTATGTTAAATACAAATTAATACAAGTGTTTAATTTTCTTTCAAAGCTGTTGTATTTTCAGGGGGTCTAATTTTTAGAATAACATCAGATTAATCATAAACAGAATTTGCATCAACAACTTTTGCTCCAACTTCTTGATATACATTATCTGCAAAATTGGCCTTTAAACCAGCTCCGCTTTCAATAAGGACCTATCTAATTAATTTATCATTAATACTTGATGTCCATCTTTAACCAAATTTTTAATTGATTCTGGAGTAGCTGCCACTCTATTTTCGTTTGGATATGTTTCTCTTGGAACACCAAATACAAACTTAGGATGACTGGGCTTCTTTTCCCCTTTACTTGAGAAGCATGTTCTTGCACTTAATAACAATTGCCTTGTGGCTTGGCGATGAAATCCTAGCATAAAAAAAATATCTTTTTTTTATCAAAAACATATTCCTATATATATATACAATTAATTAAAAAAAAATCTTTGCCATATAATTTATTTTAAATTATTTGTTATGAGAACTGCAAATTCAAATTAAGGCTAACAATTAAATCCTGATACAAATGAAATTAACGAATACATTAAAGAGTATTTAAGATTCTCAAACTATGCTAATACTTTAGAATGTTTTGAAGCAGAAATTAAGAGTAAATAGGTTTCAAATAAAGTAGATTATTAAATTACTATTCTAGATGCTTAATAAATAATAAGTTATTAAATAAACAGGTGATGATGTGCCACGTATATTTTAATTATTAAAAAGTGATAATATTAAAACAAAAAGAGAAATCAATTTAGAAAAAGAATAAAAGTTATTTAACAAAAAATACTAATAAATTCTTTAGGCAGGTAGATAAATATTTTCTGTAAGCATAAATCTTTTATAATTATTACATTCATTAAAAGAAACAGCAAAAAATGAAAATTTAAGTGAAACGTTAGAAAACTATAAAATATAATTGGGAAAATACCATAAAGTTATTATAAATGAAGGGAAACCAGAAGGCACTGAATTGATTACTGAACAAGTTATGCATGAACATAAAACTAAGCTATTTAAAAATTATTAAGAAAAACATATAGATGGGATGATAGAAGTATTATTGTCTCTTAGAGTGAATGCATTATAAATTGCACCAGAATTAAGAAAAAATTTAGTTTATGAATTAATAAGAAATGATGTATTCAATATTGAAGCTACAGAAAAATTTGATTTTGTTGTCCATTTATTGGATATTAATAATCAAAGTCTTAGACACGCAATTTCTAGTTTAATTAGTGTTATTAGTAGTACTTTAAGAGGAGTAGAATATCTAACTTATAATGGAAATATGATAATAATAGAAAAAATAATAAAAATTTTAAAAGAACAAGAAAACGGTTCAGTAACACAAAGATTTTGTTTAGCAATTTTATAAAAAGCAAGTATTAAAGACACTGTCATACCAACTTATGTCCATAATGAAATGATTTAATGGATTATTAGTCTGATTCAAAAATCAGTTAATTCTAAAATTCACATCTTTTGTCTTGATTTTGCTTCAGCAACATTAGCTAATATTATTCATACTCCATATACATTATAATATTTAGGACATTAACCACGATTTGCACATCAAGTGATGGAATAATTGTTAAAGTTTATTAAAGATTAAATATAAGTGTCTGTACTTATGCATATTCTAATTTGCTTATCATATTTAAGTAAGGAAAACTTTGCATAGTAGATGGAAGAATGTAGATTTATAGATAGAATAAGTGAATTTGTAGAATACTATAGCGTCATTAATACTGGTATAAATAAAGATTATATATTAATTAGAAAATGAAGCAGCAGAAATTGATAAAAAAACTGTTTTAGATTTATGTGCTCATATGTTTCATCCAAAGGATACTTCTTTAGACAATTCTGAAACTTTAGAGTTAAATGAATTAAAAACTGAGGATAGGATCAGAGAATATGAAAATGAGCAAGGGGAATTAATTTTTGAATGTTTTTAAGATGAAGTTAGTTGAATAATTAGTTTTATATATTTATTTATTATCTAATTATATTTTTGACAAATTTATTATTTGGTTTTATATCTTATACATTTATACTCCCTCTTGATATTTCATTTTAGAAATATTTGAGCTTTCTTACAAAAATTCAAAATTATTATTCACAATTAACTTCACTGAAGGAAATTTATTTTTCTCGATTATTAATCACGACTGACGCTAAATTTTTCACAAATTTTTATTTTACCTAATTGTCTTATCCATGCAATTTCTTTAATCAGAAAAGGATTGCCAATCAGAGCTACCGTCTGGCTTAAAAACATCTAACTTTAAAAAGAGAAAACCGATCGATTCAGAGACTAAAACTAACTTGATACTAAGTGTAGTTAAAGATCACCTTCCAATATATTAGGTATTAAAGATTGTCGATAATTTTAGGCAGCTATTATTCATAAAGTTAAATATTCATCTGCCAAACATATTTTGAGAAATTACTACAGTGATACTGCTAATTACTTTTCTCTTCAAAAAAAAAGAAGAAGAAAGATAATATGTTGTGGTATTTCCGCACTTATTGAAATTAACAGTGGAAATATAGCTTTAACTAAACAATAGTGTTCCACAATCCCTTTTATTAAAAATGGAGTAAATGCCTAGATCAAATAGAGAGTAATTGATCATCTAAGTTTATCAATTCATAAACAAACATGTAACTTTAAATTCAAGAGGTTGAATAAGGAAGTTAGAATCGACCCATTAAAACAATTGAATAAAATAGAAAAAATTGAAAACAAAGTTAATTTCCTCATTTAGACACTTCAAAAATAACATAAAGAAATGATATAATGATAAGTTACACATCATCTTTATTAATTATATAATATTTCCGTCCCTTTACTCTTCTAACATACTTTAAAATATATTGAAAAAAGATTTTTAAAAATGGAATAAAAAAATGATTTATTTTTAAATACTCAATTAGTATATTTTGTATAACTATTTTTAAATTTTTTGTAAATGTATTTAGGTTTGATGACTTCATTTAGTTTCATGTTGGTTTACATTCAATAATAAAAAAATTATTTCATAAGAACCTTGTATTGTAGAGATAATGGGTTTGAGGCTTGTTTCCTTGCATTTTATTATAGTTCTATAAAATTTAAATTTAGTATTATTTCCACTTAGTTTATCAAACAGCTTTGAGATATTTAAGTGTAATTTAATTGAAATAGTTGATTATTAAAAGTTTACATACAAAAGCATTATAGTACTTTATAGTAATTTCAATATTTAATAATTAAACAGAATTTTAACACATTCATCATAAAATAAAAAATTAACTTTAAATCAAAAATAATCATTAAGATTGTTTAGTTTTAAGTCTATAATAATTATTTTACAAAACTAGAGGTAAGCAAGTTGTAAAATAAAATTTGGATTTTTATGTATTATCCATATCATATTTGCAGGATGGACTTGTCTAAAACCTTTAATTTGAGGAATTTTGAGTAGGATATCTTCTTATATGATAACTAATGTTTTCTAAAGCAGTTCCTAGAATCCCAGGAGGAGATTTATGTTTTTTTGTTTATTTCTTTGTTTTATTCTTATTTTTTAATGATTGTTATATAATTAATTCTTCTGTTTTTTATCTGGAATGTTAAACCGATTAAGCAGATTTCAATAGTTTATTTAAGTAAGCTTATTCTGATTCAGCAGGAATATCTAAAGTTAAAGTCTATTATCTTAATTTATTATCATCTAATTTGATTCTACTGCTAATCTTAAGAATTTGACTGGTGCTATTAAATAATAATTTTTATTATTTTTCTTGTCTTTCAATAAGATTTTCTGGATTTAAAAATGTTTTATTTTGAGTTCTTTCTAGTAAATTAATTTTTTCAGTTTAATCAATAAAATTTTTTTCATACACTCTTATTTGTTATAATATTTATTTTAGTTTTTTATCATTTAAAGAAATTAAACTTTTGTTTAATGCAGGATCACAATAGAGAACTCTCATAAATTCTCTTTTAGAAACAGAATAAACATTATTACTTTCAAAAGTAGATATTAAACTAAATTATCTACATAAATCTGGAGCTTTTAAGATTTCCAATTCTCCAAACATTTCTCCAGCACCCAAAAATTTTAAAGTCATTATTAATTTTTTATCACTAGCAATAAGGTTGCCATATTTTTTCTTTTGATAAAGTTTATCAATTTTTTCTTAATTTGTTAATGAGGGTCTATTATATGCAAATTATTGTTTTAAAAATTCAATATCATCATCAACGTCTGAATAATTATTATTTTGTTCTTTATTTGTTCTTAAGCATTTAATTACCTAAAATTTAAAAAGAAAATACTTTAAATTCACCTGTTTGAATGAAATATACTTCATTCGATGGGTCACCCTCTTTATAAACAGTGTGATTTAATCCAAATTTATTTAATTTCATAACATCAAATAGAGATTTCACACTCATAAATTTCCAATCTTTGAAAATAGAAAGTCTTGCAAATTCTTCAAAGTACAATTATCTTTATTAATTAATCTTTTAGATTATAAAAATATAATACCACTGTTTTTTTGATGACCATATAGTCCTCTGCATCCAAAACTGCTAAGTGAGTTGGTGATACTGCAGTAATTGTAGCAGATCTAGGTTCATTATTTTCTAAAGCAAGTTCACCAAAAGCTTAACCATCAGTCATTTATATTAACTCTTTTTCTTGATAACAATCTCCAACAAACATTCTTTTATGAATTGAAACTCTACCTTACAAAATAATATAGAATGTTGTTCCAACATCACCTTAAATATAATAATATTAGCTCACCTTCTCTAAATAAAGTTTCACCTTTTTTTAGAGATGTGTAACTCATTTTTCTTAAACATCTCTCCAAAAGTAATACCCCTTAATCTTTTTCTAGCAATTTCTAAAAGTAAACAATATGATTTGTGGCTTTCTTTAAAATTTCAATTTCATATTATGTTCTATGATAAGAAGACTTTGTAAGTATAATGACAACTATCCCAAATATTTAATCTTGATTGAGCTTCTCATAAATTGATGGTTCTTCTTCCATTTATAAGATATACTACTTCAATTCTTTAATCTCATCTTCTTTTAATTAGTGAACACTTTGCAAATTTTTCATTTTATTAATTTATTTATAACTTATAAATTTAATTCAACTAATATCTTTCATTTCAAAATAAAGACTATAGGTATTATACAAATAAAAGATTCGAAACTGCTAATCACAAATAATCTTTATTACATTAACTAATTTAAAAACTATAAATTCATATATAATATTTATGAAAAAAAATAATTATTGATATATTTCAGAAACAAAAGCTCAAATTCAAAAATCTAATTTTTCAAAACTAAATTAATAGATTGATTAAACAAAATATAATTACAATTTTATTTAACCATTTTTATTGTCTTTCATCTTAATTAATATTGTGACTCTGATCTCTATTTATGTTTTACATAGAGAGAGATCTTTGTTTATTATTCTCTATTCGTATTTTTTTGTTATAATTAAACGAATATATAAGTTATTTAACATAATTTTTTTCCAAAAACGCTTAGCATATTAAATTAAATGAAAAGTTTAGTAACTATAGCGATTGTATTCTGCTTACTTACACACCCTGTAGTTTGTAAGAAACACTACAATGATGAAGAACACTCAGCTTTTGAGAAAAGTATAAATATTTTGATACATTTAATCAGGTAATAAAAAACTGTCTCTTCAAGATGATCCTTCTTATGGCAAATTAGAAGAGATTTAAGATCATCCCCTTGGTTCAAAGATTTTATAAACAATTGCTTTATAATTAAGAGGAAATGAATCTTTAAGTGCTGTAAGCAAATTGTTGAATGACTTAAAAGGAGATTTGGAAGTATAATTTAAATCAATATTTTTTTAGGGAAAATAAATTGATGCTGATAACGAAAGAGCTTAAATTGGTTCATAATGCAAAAAAGATCTTTAGAATTATAGTCAAAGAATTAGTCTTTCTATCAATGAAATTAAAGATGCCGAATTTAAGGCTAAGAGATTGAATGAAGCAATTGCTGTCTATCAAGCTGAAATCAATGAAAAGGCTAGATAAATTAAAGTATTCTAAGCCAAAGATGACACATTAAGAGACATTAGAAGATAAGATAATTTAGATTTTTCAACAAGAACCACTTAAATGAAAGAGATGGTTTAAGCATTTGAAGTTATTCTTCCAAAATTGCACTAAGTTTGGGATGTAGCTGCTTAACATAAGGCAGGATCATTCATTGAAGAAGAAGCAATTAATGAGGCTTTAGTTTAATTAGCTAAAATTGGGTATAAAATATTATGAATTATAAAGAGAAGAGAACCCAATTACAGCTATGGTTGCTCTTACCTCAACTTTGGAACCAACTGCAGTTTAGACTTTGATTGAGAAGATGGAAGCCATTAGAGATTCAATAAAGGAAAGTATTTAGGCAGAAGAAGAAGCTGAAGCAAAGAATGCTAGAGTATTTTAGTATTTTAATAATTTTAGGATACAGATACAATTTTAGCATCCATTTTCAATGCAATTGAAAGTTTGACCAGAGAGAAATCAAGCGATGAAGAAGCATTATAAGAAACTATTAGAAATAGAGATATTCAAGATAAGAGATCAAGAGATGCTCATGCTGTATATATTATTTAATATTCAGGAATTCAATGCAGCTAAAAATGGTAATTAATAGAGAAACCAATAATGCTAAGAATACGAATTATAATATTAATAAAATACCATTGAAAGAGATAAATAGATTGCAATAATAAAAGATGTTCAAAATATCATTGCTACAAAGATAGAAGTTGTCACGTGCTTTGTAGAAGAGAATAATCTATTCTGATTAATATGATAATTATAAAATATTAATCAAAATTTAGAATAGATTTTAGGTTTATTCCCTTATTTATTTCATTTTCTAGAATATTAAAAGAAATTAAATTGATAAAAATTTATAATTGAAGATTATAATATACTATTTTTTTTTAAATTAGCAAAATTTGATAACAATAATTTAGATAATCCCTCACTATAAATTAATAAAAGATATTAAAAGATAATGACATTTTAAAGAAATATCTAACTTATTATAAATTTATATTCATAAATCAATATTAGATTTGTAGTGCATCTTTAAGAATTGAAGAGAAGACTGGTTTAACTACGATTTATTCAACTCCAGCTTCATAACATTATTATTTTGTGTCTTCATCTTCATGTGCAGTACAAGCAATTATTTAAAATGGGTTTATTTTTTCTTGCTCAATTAAGTTAGAAAGAATTGATGTTGCAGTTATCCCATCCATGACAGGCATATCAACATCCATTAACACTGTTCTAATTTTAACATTTTTTTATCTTTTAACAAAATCTACGATTTCTTAACCATTATAACAATGAACAATTCTGTGGTATCCTAAGCTTTTAAGAACCATCTCTAAAGAAATATGATTGAATGGTTCATCATCTACAACTACTATGGCTCCAGATTCTTCCACTAAATTTTATTTACTCCTTTTCTATGTTTAACGAAATTGAGTTTGTCCTTAAATTAATTTAGTATTTCTTTAAGTAATCCGAGCATTTTATCGAAAATAATTACTATTAACAATTTGCATACTAGGTTTAACACGATCTAATTTTCTAATCTATCCAGCTGCTACATTTTCATTCTCTACTGGCTAATCAGATTCTTATTACAATGTGAAAAAACAATCTACTAATATTTTATTTGATCTTAAAGGTTTTATATTACTTATTCTTCTAGCAGATTATGGGTGTAAACCACTTGGTAAATCTAAATCACCTATTGAAAATTAAAACTTTGATCCTTAACCAGGAAAACTCTCTATTATAAATGGACATGATCCATTTAATTAGTAGATCAATTTTGTAGTTATCTTCAAACTGATTCCCAATACTTCATTCTTTTAATTTAAATTTTAGCTTTTACCTTTATCTATTGATTCAGTTATCAATTAACTTTGCTAATTTATATTAATTTTATATACCATTCTAGATCTCATTTAGTATTAATTCTGATGCATTTACATCTACTTAGCAATTTCTTATTAGGCTTATTAGCTTAAACCGACACCATTATCAGAAACTATAAATTGAATTAATCTTGAATTTCCTTTTTTTATTTCTTCGACATCTAATTCTATAGATCCTCCTTATGGTGTAAATCTATATGCATTATTTAATAGATTCACCAAGATTCTCATAAGTTTATTCAAGTCTGATTATATGAAACAAAATCTGTATGAATTAATTATAAAATTACATATCCTTTTTAGATTCCAAAATCTTTTCAAAGTCTTCATTATTGAAATTAATTCTAAATGATATACCTTTCTAACTACATTAAGTAATAATCAAATCCTTTATTTCTGCTATTAATTTCATTATGTTTATATTTTTTACATTTAGATTTTGTCTCTAATATGAATAATATGAAACATAATCTAAAATATCTTGAATAGTATAAAGCAATATCTTTGAATTCCAGTAGCATGGTTTAATATAGATATCTATTAATTATTTTGTTAAATTTTAATCATTTAAGCAGGTTTCTAAATATGTTATAACTGCATGCAAGGGAGTTTTCAATTTATGACTAAACGAGCTTATAAGATTATTTCTAAATTTTTAATCTTTTTTAAAATCACCATAATTTTCATCTATTAACTAAAATTATTATAGTAAATTTACTTAAAAAGAAAATATGTACAAAATTTTCTCTTTCTACTTCATTAATGTAAACTTTAAGTAGTATCTTAATTTTTCTTAATTGGGTCCAGGTATTTTGAATTTGTAATAGTTGTATTCAATATCATTATGTTATGCATTTTCAATAATTTATCTTAAAGAAAAGGATCTTTTAGTCATATTCTCGCTAAAACTATATCCACTTACTTTAATATCTTCTAAAAAGGAAATGTTGTCAGTTTATTTTTAAGTTAATAATTTAAGATTGACAACATTTTATGATTCTGATCGATTGGGATTATATGTCATATTTTCAGTTTGATTTTAAGATTCCATAATTGACTCAATTTTATCCATATGTTATGTTCTATATATTAATTTGTAGCTTTAATCGTAAACTAAAACGCCTATATTTAAGTAATTCACAACTCCATTTAAATAGTCAAGTTGACAACCTATTTGTTCTTAGGTATTAATTGATTGAGCTTCTAATTAAAGTACTGATATTTAGATTTAGAGTTCATTGATCAAAGCAACAATTAAAAATAAAATCTAAAATACGAAAGAAGTGGGATTATAATTCTTATTTTAATTAATTTCTAGTGAAACTTGATAAACTATGTATGAGAACAAAAAAATAGGGAGTATAATTTTTAAAACTTACTATTTAAAAGCTCCTTAAAAAAGATGAAATAGTATAAGTAAATAAATGATCCCAAAATAATCAGAGGGTTATATTTAAATAGCTTCATATATGCATTTAGTTATGAAGTATAGAAAGAATAGCAAATCTAATGAAAAAGCCTATTATCTCTTCCGTTTTCTAAATGAAAAATAAAAACAAATAAATAAAGCTAATAAAAATATTTTGATATTGCTTTACTTAAAAGTACGATATATAAGGAGAAATCAATCCACTTTTGTAATTTTTTATTGAACTCATCCCTAAAAGTGGCAATCATAAAAAACAAGAGATCAGTAGTGCATGTAAGTAGTAAAACAAGATATCTAAAATCAATTATATTTTAGTCTCTAAACATTTATTAATATATATTTCTTTATAATATTAATTATGCAGCATAAATAGATAAAAGCAACTACTTCATAAAACATTAGATAAAAGTTGGGGATGAAAGACTCTTTTACTAATATTAATTAAATATACAGCCAACCTCATTCATCAAAAGGAGCTGAAATTAGAAAAAAGGAAGTAAATTCTTATTTATTTAGAATGTGTAAGATTGCAATACAATGAAGAAAAAATTATTTAATATGTTGGGATAAAACTATAATTCTAGCAAAGCATTCTCTATCTCTCCTACTAATTCCCTTAAGCAGAATTATTTTGTGTCTACATCAACACAATAGAAATCCAAATAAATAATATAAAAACAAAATCATACGCTTGATTGCCATACATCAGTTGTTCATAATTTATAAGGAATTTCAGGTAAGAATGTATAGTCATAATAATCTTTGAATCAATATGAAAAATATACTTCTTTTTTAGAGAATCAGAATTTTGAAAACCAGAATACTTCAGTTAATCCAACAAAAAAAGTTGGAATTCAAAAACCTAACTCCACTTAATCTAGAAATCATAAAACTGATAGAAGTTCATTGATAGCATTATTTGAAAAATTGAATGAAAAAGATGGTTCTAATAAACATCGTAAATAAACATCTTAAAATTCTAATTATTTAGCAAATGCTTAGAAATAATAGTATCCAGAATTTTTTTAAACTGAATAAAAGTTTCGATAAAAGTTTAAGGGTTCTTTATCTAATAATTCCTCTGGGTAACTTTATTCTCATCTTAATCCTAATTCATCATCTACTCAAATTCAATAAAATCACTAAAATAATGTAGAAGATAATTTACAATAATTAGCTGAAAGAATGTCATATATTTTAAATAGCTATCATTAGAAATTGAAATAAGTAGACTTTGAAAAAGAAGTATTAATTTAAGAAATTTAATATTGGAAATCCAAATACTAAAAACTTTAATAAAAATCATCAATATCTTGACCAAATAAGATTAAAAATTGATAATATAATCTTTTATATTGAATATGTTAATAAATTATTTATATCTCATTATCACTTTTTCTTTAGAAAAAAATATGGAAGAACTTAATTATCATCTACTAAGCAAATTTTATCTTTTTCTTCACCTACATAACTATATGAACAATTTTTATTAACTTTAAAACAAATTAAAGTAGATTAGTTTTGATTATTTTGTTGAATAAATTTTTGAATTACATTCTTTGGATTTATATAATACAACATTTTTTTACTAAAAGACTCCTTATAAACTTTATCTAATTTTTAAATAACATAAAGCTCAATAAAATCAGAAGTTAAATTCTCAAAATAATTCTTATATGTCTAATCTACATATGGTTATAGAAATATAAAGCTTTAACTAGGAAATTGAGTTTATAAAGTTAATGTTAATTTAGAATTTGCAGGAGGTTGTATCAAATGCACATTACTCTAAAATTCTGCCAATAAATCAAAATTATCAATGAATCCTTATTTCTAAATTTTATTATAATCTTGTTCATTAACTTCGCTTTAGATTTCACTATAAGAAGTACTTGCTTAAAGTTAGGGAATAATTTATATTGAATTTTTCTAATTGCTCACTCTAATTTGCTATTATATGTTATTTTAGTCATTCCACGAATTTTCTTTTTCTAAATATTCAACTAATGTTTATTCTAAAATTGAAGAATTAACTGAGAATTATTGCTTTATTTCGGAAATTTCTAAATAATTTATATTTGATTGTTTATTATATTCCTAAATTTGATTACTGTGTTAATTGAACTCCTCTGTTAATTACGAAAATAAAGTAACTAAATTATAAGTAAAAATTACTTTTTGAAAGTTATTATTTAATTTCTATTTACCACTTATTCTTATTGTTTATTACACTATATCCATGATTTTCTAATTAAGTTTTAAATTTTTCTTGACATTATGCCTTTTGTACAATATTTTAATAAGGTATGATTTGCTCTATATAGAAGCTAACAACCATTGTTTCTTATTTATTTTGGGTTTCTATTTTTTATATTAATTAGTTTATTTATTATAATTTCTTTATATTTCCTAAAATCGTTATGTAATAATCAGAATATTGTTGTTTTTGTGATAAATATAAATCAGATATTTCTTAAATTTTTTCATGAATCTTTTTTCCAATTTCTGGGGTTGTTATTATCTCTATAAATATCATAGATCTTATTATCTATCGAATTTATTCAATAAATGTATCTAATCTTTAAGCTTAATTCTTGCAAATTGAATGAATTACACAAAAAGAGCTAATTTCTAATTCCTCTCTGAATTCGATTTCTAATATATATGGGAAAACTTATTTAAGAAATTTTTGCATTTTATATTTAAGAAAGTTTGTTCTAGCTAACACTAGTGAGTAATAATCTATCTTCTCATTAATATTTATAGAATTTAGACTGAGTATATGAATTATTGCTCCTTAATAATACTTGAATTCTTGAGCATATTTGAAAGATTCATTATTTCTTGATATTAAACATAATTATTTTTATCCTACTATTTTATAATTGATTTATCTTTTCTTCAATTCTTATTTTAAGTAATGGCTAAGTTCAAAACAATATAAAGAATTGTTATCTAGATTTTATGTTACTGATTAAAATTATTCAAAGAATTATTTAAACTAAATTACAATCTCATTCTTAGGGCACTAAAGTTGATACTTGCCATGCGATATTTTTTAGAATTGTATTTTCTAAAATTTTTAAACTAATTTAGTTTAAAACTCTTGATAATAATTTTCTTATATAATTTCATCTAAAAATGGAGGCTAAATACTATTTAATATAATTACATCTAAACTTATAGTTTAGCTTATAGGGAATTATTATAATTCAGAACGCACATTTAGAGTTATTACTTCTTTCTATTATAGCTCACATGAAACATTGTTTGAATTTTTGTAATTTAAAAATGTTAGTTCTTTGTTAAGCTCTTTTTATTCAATAGAATTTCTAAATCTTTTATGAATAGTTTACAATGCTGTTCTATTACAATTTTATCCTCGAATATTACAAATAAATTTTAAAGTTTCCACTAAAATAATTATTATTTTTACTTAAAAATAAGCAATCTTTAATATCATTATTTTACTAAGAGAATAATAATTTTGATACAGATTAAAATCCTAAATCTTTAAGAATGTTTTTTACTGACCTCAGATCAATTTTTTATTAGGCTCCTTTTAATTTAAATAAATAATTCTATTCATCGATTTCAAATTTAATTTAAGTAATTTAATATTTTTTTAACTCTTATTCTTCTAAATGATATATTAATCTTAGTATATCTTCATTAATACCAAATAAAATGAAGTCATCATTATTTTTGTAGAACAAAATCTTCAATTTCAAATATTCAATTCCATTTTGAAAAATTTTTTCTACTTGTTAAACAATATCTTGAGAGGCTTAGAATTAAAAGGATATTAAAAAGAGATTTTTAAAAAAGCCTCCAACATATTCTTTGATGTATTTTTCGACTAATTCTCTATTTTCTTTAATATTTTGAAAGTTCATTTCTATAAAAAAATAACTCTCATTAAAATATTAATTAAAACTATATTACTTTACATCAGTTGATAAGTAATTTTTGTAAAACAGATATCTAGATTTTTCTAAAATTGGATTATATTAAAAAGAATTAATATAAGGTTTTAAACTAGCAAAATATAAAATATAACCTCTATAATTTTCATTTATCTATAATATTATATCTTTTAAAAATTCTTAAGATTTTAATCTTGAAACAAAAAAGAAATCATCACCTATTTATCCTATTTAAATTTAATGAAACTACAAAAATTTGTTCATTTTAGATTATGATTCTTTCATAGTATAACATGAATAAAAACAAAACTAAATATCGATTAATTATATCGTTTCAATGAAAGCTTGTATCTCTTAATTTAGATAATAGAAATCAGTATTTAGTTTCGATTTATAACAATTCATTGATTATTTGATTAAATTTAGTTATTCAATCAATTGATTCCAGTTTTCTAAATATAATTATTCAATAATTTAAAGAATATAGTTATTCTTTAGTTAAATATCAGAGCTTTAGTCATTAAATTTTATTTTTATTTGATCATCAAAAATATTCAAACTAGAATTTAATACTTGACTCATAATTTAACTATCATCCGAAAATTAATGAAGAGAGCGATTAGATTAATCTATCGAATAATTTGAAAGAGATTAACAATCCTATTGGTCTTCCTCTAAATAAAATTTCTAAAGTGCACTTGAAATTCCTAATGGTGTTTGCTTTTAGTTTATTGCGTTTTGGTTACTTTCCTATACAGAATTAATATCTATTTAACATCTAGGCATATCGGAAAGGTTTTAAATGGTTTCTTCTTTAAGAGATTTTACATTTTAAGACAACTCATCTTTTGTTGATTAAGCTTTTAATAAGGAATCTTCTTAGTTTTTCCACAAACTCTAATCTTGCCTCCTATTATTGTTGAATGAATTTGACTTAAGTTATAAAGTGAAATTGGGAAAAATTCCCTTTAAGGATTCAAATATTGATTGAAATTTTAAAAATCTTGCCTTCTATTAATCATCTTTAAAGATATATCTCTGCCCATCAATTTAGATATCTAAGCTAAGAAAAGTCATTAATTGCTTCAAAGAGTTTTCATCCTATATTTCAAAAATTCTTGAATCAATTTGCGTTTTCATAATTTTAATATATATTTTTAATTAAAAATATGACTAAATTCAGAAATCAAAAATTTATATCCTCATCTTAAAGAGTTCTTATATCGGCTATGTTTATAATTTTAAGATAGATCTCTTCTAAATTTAAAACCCTTTTAAAATTTTATTATAATACAATAACGCACAAATAAAAATCTTCTAATTCCTATTGTTTAGTTAGTTTTACATCAACCAATACATTTTTTAATTTGTAAGTATATTTTTTCATTATTTTAAATTCCTTAACAGTACATTTCTAATATAGCTGTCATAGCTATTATATATGATTATTAAGTGCAAAGAATTAGTCTATATAAGATTTAGTACAGTTTTTGGTTTAAATCTGGAATTTTAGTAATTATTATTTGCTTTCAGTTACTTAATTGTTAAATGTTATTTTAAGATTTGAATTTCAAATGAAAATCCAGCGAAATATTAATCCAGTCTTTATAATTTTCAGATAACAAATACTTTATTTGGAGTTATTATTCTTAATTTACTTTATAGTATATTTAATTTAAATTTATTTGTTGAATCATAAAGATTAGAAAGAAAGTTTGAGTTAAAAATAATATTCTTAAATCGAATTGTTGATGATAGATTTAAAAAAGGAGATATTATAGATTTGAAAAAATACCAATGATCTTTAGCGATAATTATATTGTATTTATAAAAATATTCGTATCATTTAGATATTTTCGATCGATTTATTCTTTTAGCTATTTCAACATAATAGGAATTATTCGAACTTAATAACTAAACGAATATATTAAATGCTGATTAGTAATTTTTGAATTCTAATTCATAATCCAATTTCGAAACTAAAATTCCAAATTATTTTTATTATAATTATTTTGAGGAATCGAAATATAACGCACTAAAATAGCAATTAACATTTTCTGAGTTTCCAAAAACCTCATAATGCTGACCTCTTTATACTACATCATATATTAATCTTTTATTTAATACGAATTTTTCCATCAATTCTTAAAATTTCTGATATGCCTAAGTTGAAATATATCTAAATTAGCGATTTTACATCCCTTTTAAAAGTAAAGTATAGTCATATGAATTAGATTGAGTAAAATATTTGGTCATGATACTAGATACTCTTCCATCTAATAAATCAATGTGAGCAGTTTCTAAAATTACTTATGATAAATCAGTTTTTGATTATAATTGATTATGAATAAAATTTGAGATTTAAATAAATTGCAAATATGATTAATTTTCAATTCTTTCTAAATATTCTTCTTTGCTTTGATTATAAATATTAGTGAATGCTAAATATGATGAAACATGCCAAGTTTAGCTAGTTTATTAACTACCTAAATTTTATAATGTCGCATCAATATAATCCCTGCCAAGTAAAGCTTGAAAATATTCTGCAATACATTTGGAATTAAATTATATCAGTCCTTCGGCAAGTTATTAAAGTATTATTTATTGTTTATCTACTAAGCTATTTAAGAATTTTGCATGATTATAATCAAAATATTTAACATAATATAAATTTAAGCTCTCCAATTAAACTTGCATATTAGGATTAATTAAGTTAATCGAAACTTATCTAGAATATTCAATAAGAATTGCAATTGTATTAAAAGAATAAATAGGAACTTAAATTATTGGATTAGTATATGCTATAAGTTCTTCATCTAAAAACATTGAAATTTAAAACTTAGAAGGGTTCTCTTCATAAAATTAAATTAATGATTTGTTTGTACATGGATTGATATGAAAGTGAGTAATCTTTTTATTGGAATCATAAGCCCAATTCATTATTCCAGCTCCTAAAGATTTTTTAAAAGAAATTAAAAAGAAATTTTAAACTAAATCAATTGTAGCATTAGTTGAGTGAACTATTTCTCCATGATTTTAGTAAATTGTCGTTAGAGTAGAATTAAATTAGTCGTAAGTAGTATCTTAAGTAGCTTTAGTTGAAAATTAGTCATATATTGCCTTAAAATTTCCTTACTTAGCAGATTTATATTACCTGTATTATAGTGAAAAGTTAAGTCTTCGAATTGTGACAAATGTCTTGAATGCACTAGTATCAATAAAGTTAGAATGATATATGAATGATGATTCATTATAAACTTTAATTTTATATTATTTATGATAATAGTTTTTTATTTGTTATATATTCTTTCAAATTGCTAAAGTGCTTTTGAATTGATCAACCATTAAGAAATATTTGAATACATATTGCGTATGAATGAGTTAAGAAGTAAAAGATACACAAGTCAAATATAATTACTTTATGATGAATAAATATATGAATTATATGAAGAAAATTTAGAAAATTAAATAAAAAGAAATAAAGAAATAATGGAAAAGGCATCTTTAATGATTGAGAAGTATTATTTGCCTAAGAAAACATGTTTAGAAGGTATATTGGATTCTATTTTAATTATGGAGCCATTATTTCATTAAATTTAATATGATAAAGAGACGTTGAATACTTATTTCTATTCTGTAGACCAACTAAATTTTAGATCAAGTTGTTATTAAGTTTTGTAAACTATAACAGATTAGGATGTTGAACTAAAAAGCAAACTTGAAATAGAAAAAATGGAATTGTTTTAGGAATTTTATGATAAGTTTTATTAAAATGATTTTACTTAAAGCAAAATGTATTTAGAATCGAAGGCATTGGATTTTAGAAAAAAATTAGAAGAATTTACAGAATTATTTAGTGATGATTCTTAAAAGATTTTAGATGTAACCAAATAATTAATGTTCAAAGCAAAATAGTCTTTAAACAATTTAAGATTATAAATTTAACCCGAGACTGATCAAGCAATATGTATTAATTGCATTTAAAATTTAGATTCATATAATGTATAAAAATAAAGATACGATTTATTGAGAGAAAAAGAAGTTTTCTTAAAATAATAGATTTTTTATAACGAAGAAGCATTTCAGGTAGAGTAAACTTAGCATATTTAATTGAGAGATAGTGTCGATAAATAAATAATTGAATAAGAGGTTGGGTAAATATTGATTAAAAGAATAAATTAGAGTTGTTATATAAGGAAATGAGTGACGAAAATAGATAGAATGTTATGAATATGATGAAAGTGTAAAATTGGGATATCATGAAAAATCAAGAGGAAGAAGAGTTCAGGAAATAATCTCAAAAGTTTAATCCTGGAAGAAGATATGATTATGATTTATGATTTATAATATATTGATAATTTAAAAATAGATATAATTTAGAAGAATAGCTTTATACAATTGGAGATGACAACAAATAGCTTAATTATAAATTCATTAGGGATTTTAAGTGAAATTTGCAAAATCAAATAATAAATTTTAGTTTATTATAAATAAATAGAAGCAGTAAGAAATGGGCATTTGTTAGGGACATCAAAATGGTTAGAAAAATATAATATTTTAGATATGCATTAATTGACTGATTTAAATAAAGAGTTGACAGAATATCAGTAACCTGAATATATGGCAGATATATTAGATTTGAAAGAATAAACGAAATAAAAGGAACAGTTGCCTTAGAAAGAAAAAGATCTTGAGCAAACTCCTAAAAAAGAGACCAATTACTCTGAAAATTAGAAAAGTGGATAAATTGAAAATAATAAAGATAAATAATAATAAAATAAGACATAAGGCTAAGAGAATTAATGGACAATTAAATAAACTATGTTTGTTAGGATTAATTCGAAGAAAAATGTAAGTGAATCCTACACTGTAAAAGAAATGATAGGATAAGGAGGATTTGGAAAGGTTTACAAAGTAGTTCATAGATAAACTGGTTTTAATATTTGTTATTGATAGGTATGGTGAGAGCTATGAAGCTGATATTAAAATCTAAATTAAATAAAGAAGACTAAGAAAAATTATTAGAAGAAACTCATATTTTAATGGACATTGATCATCCAAATATTGTCAAATTATATGAAATGTATTAAGATGATAATTCATATTATTTAATCAGTGAATATTGTGATGGTAAAACTATTAAAAAATCTTCTATGAAGGTGGTGAATTATTTGAAAAAATTAAATTTGTTCAAATTTTAACAGAAAAAGAAATATCAAGCTACATGAAATAAATATTGACAGCAGTTGCGTATTGTCATTCAAAAGGTATTGTACATAGAGATTTAAAACCTGAAAATATATTATTTGATTCGAAAAATTAAGGTGCTTCATTAAAAATAATTGATTTTGGAGCCAGTGCTAAATTAGTAAATGATGAAAAACTAAAGAAAAGGATTGGGACTGTATAATCGATTAATATCATAGCCCTTTTATGTTGCACCTGAAGTTTTGCATGGTAGTTATGATGAAAAATGTGATATATGGTCATTAGGAGTTATACTATATGTTTTGCTTTGTGGATATCCCCCCTTTTTTGGTCATAGTGAAGGTGAAGTTCTATCAAAGGTCAGAAAAGGAACTTATTAATTTGATAGTAATGATTGGTCGAAAGTCTCTCTGCAAGCAAAAGATTTAATTAGAAGAATGTTATTCTTTGATCCATCTTCTCGTATTAGTGCATCAGAAGCTTAACAACACAGTTGGATAGCAAATAATAAAGCAAAGGGATAAGTTAATAATGTCAGTTTAAAAAGACTGTAGGATTTTGATTCGAAAAATAAACTTAAATATGCTATATTATAATTTATCACAGTCTAAGTAGTTTAAAGTTAAGAAAAGGAAGATCTATTAAGAACGTTTTAAGATATAGATAAGAATGGTGATGGTACTGTTAGTAAGGAAGAATTATTATCTGGTAAAAAAAACTTGTAATTTTAGCTTATATGAAATTATATAAAGGAGATTCTATTGCAGCTCAATAAGTTGTTGAAGAATTGTTTCCATAACTTGATGCAAATAAATCTGGGAAGGTGGATTTTAGTGAATTTGTTACTGCTTCTCTTAATAGAGATAAATCTTTAAGTAAAAGGAAAATAGAATAATCATTTAAATTGTTTGATTTAGATGGGAATGGATATATTACTAAATAAGAGATTAATGAATTATTTGGAAATGAAATTGATGAAAATATGTGGTAAGAAATTCTAAAAGATTGTGATATTAATAAAGATGGAATGGTAATAATTTATATGTAACTATTTAGATATCCATGAATGAATTTGTCAATCTTTTAGAAACTAAAATTAAAAGAACCTCATAAAATAAATGAAATACTAATTTTGTTAAACATCTTAATTTTGCATGGCTAATTAATATATATACTTAAAAATATAATTATATATTATTATATAACTATGATTTTTACAAATTTTATTTATCAAAAATTTATAAAAAAGTTGCGTCTATCGGGACTCGAACCCGACCTAAATGCTTGGAAGGCATTCGTACGAACCTCTATACTATAGACGCTAGACTGATAATTAAATCAATATATTCTTTATCAACATCTCATTAAAAAACATTAATATATTTTGTTTCTGTCTCAAATACAACTCTTTCTCTTTAATTAAGAATTAAAATCAAAATATCACTAGATCATATTAAAAGTAGCATATTATTTATTTCTAAATAATTTCTCAATTCTAAGGATACTTTTGAGAATGTATCCATTTCCCTCTTTTCTTTTAAGGTGAATAAATTTATGGACTATTGTTTACATAATTATTATTGATATAATCAATACATAATTTATTTTGTTAATGTTAAATCATTATAAACTTCTCTAAATTTAAAATATTATATTGATTCACATTTACAATCTTATTGTTATAACCTTAAGCATTACTTTTAAATAGGAATTAAATTATAAATATATATATACAATATTAAACAATACTTTTAACAACATTTTCAATTCACATTACTCCTCAATTTAGTGTAGGTACATTAGATATAAAAATTTAATAGTTATAGGAATAAATCACTATCATAAAAAAAAGTTATAAATTTTTAATTCTAAATGTAAGATATAATTTAGAAAATGAATTATTATTATAATTAAAATAATTAACTTTAATTAGAATTAGATGCCAAAGTGTTTTGAATTATAAAATTTGTATGTCTATTATGGTTATGATATATTTTATTAATATTTAAATAAAAACAAAAATTACATGAGTTTGGAAGTGAAGAACGCACATAGACAAGCATTTAAAGAGATCTTTTCAATGAAAGCTGTTGAAGGGAAATTAGATAAGAAAGGATTGGCTGATCTTTTCATAATGATTGATTATAAAGTATTTAAATAAGAAATGAAAATTTTTAGATTCCTTAGGAGTAATTTGATGAAATGGTATAGAGAATATTTGGGAAAAAAGAGTAAATAGGTTTTGAAGAGTTTTTAAAAATTTTTAATTTAAAACTGACAGATTACACTTTTAATGATGTTAGAAATGCCTTTAAGTTATTAGCAAAAGATGATGATAGGTATAGAAGAATATTATTTAGATACATACCTTTAGAGAAGATTAAGAAAGTTTTATTAAAGAATAATGTTCCTGCTGAAGAAGTTGAATTTTTATGTCATCAATTGGATCCATTTACTGATACAATGAAAAGAGTTAATTATGCTGAATTCTTGAAGAGTTTGAGTAATGTTTGATAGAGATCAATTAAAAAAATTACTAACATTAAATTATTTAAATAAAATTTAATAATGAACTTTTCCCCACAAATAGGTTTTCTTGCTTAAAAGTTTTAAGAAAAATAGTAGAACAACAGAATAACAAAAAGTGATTTAGAATAAATATTAGAAACTTCAAATTATAGTTAATCTGATATTTAATCTTTAATCTAATAAATAAATGAAGATGAGATAAGTAAAAGTAAATTGTAATATAGCTTATAATTAGTTTTTGTCGATTGTGGGAGTATCAGAACAGAGTCAAAATATATAATCTTATTAATAAAATAATGGATATGAGGTGGTTTCTGAATAATAATAAAAATTGACATCTGAACAGATTCAAAATATATATGATGATTACAAAATTGCTTTAAAAAATTAAGACCTAGACAAAACAAAGTTTATTTTAAGTATTAGAATTTATTTAACCAAAGATTAAAATAGAGATATAGATTTAGTAAATAAAATCGATCCATCTTAAAGATAAATATCAACATACATAGCAGTCTAAGGTCCTGACGATAATATAGCATTATAAACATTAGAATTGCTATTTGATTTCGGAGCCAACTTAAATTATAAAGATTAGTTAGGCCAATCTATTTTATTTTACATTTGCAGGGATGGAAGACTAAAACTTCTTGATTTTGTCTTATCAACGAATACTGTGAATATAAATGACTAAGATAGATATGGATAGACACCTTTATTTTATGCAGCTCGAGATAACAGATATGATATTGTTATTAGGTAATATAATAGTATATGTAGATTAATATAATATGGAATCGATATTAATATTGTAGATAAATTATCAAGTCAAACAGCTTTATTCTATGCAGCTAACGGAGGACATGTTGAAATTTGTAAAGTATTGATTGAAGTATTACAATAATAATTTATTAAAGAATGGTTGTAATCCTGGTCATGTTGATTCATCAAAGAAAAATGCGTTATTTTTTGCTAGAAAATATAATAGAAAGGAAGTCATAGATTTATTTAATAACTATTTTAATAAAAATAAGGATGACATGTCAAAAAATAGTGGAGGGAATGACAATAGTAAAGGCGAGGCACCTAGATCTTAATTATAAAAAAGGAAGTTCAAAGATTTGCCGAAATAATCATATAAATTAATATTCACAGATAATTAAGGAAATTAAAGAGAATTAAATTCTGTTGAGTTTTAAAAGTTTTAATAAGAATATCCAGAAGTTGCTAATTTAATAGTAAATGCCGATGAATTGATTGATGACACAATTATTAATTAAATAAAGGATGATGATACTTGGGAAAAGATTGCCAAAAAAGTATTAGGTATAATTTGGAAAGCAAAAGGTGCTCATTTATTTCATCAACCTGTTGATCAAAAGAAGTATGGAATTAGTGATTATTATGAAATAGTAACCAAACCTATGGATTTTGGAACTATTAAAGTAATTATGTATTAAATTTAGAATAAACTTAATTCGAATGTTTATAGTTCATGTTAAGAGTTTTACGATGATGTACTATAGGTTTTTGAAAATTGTATATTGTATAATGGAGAAACTAGCGAAGTAGGGCAGATTGGATTAAATATAAAATGTGAATTTGAAAATCAATTAGAATTGACATTATTAAAAAAATATTTATGATGAACTTAGCATCATTCATAAAAATTAATTAATTTTATGAATTATATGAAAAGTACTCCATATGCAATTCTAGCATTGAGTGGGATTTTGGGAATGGGATATATCATATACGACTATAAGAAATGCTAGAAGGAATTTCAATAGTTTGAGGCTGATCTGATTTAATTTTAAAAGGATTAAGATCTGAAAAAGAATAGTTAAGAATTTTTCTTTGAATAAAAAGAGGTGCCAGTTATTTCAAAATTAAATTCGAATATCTAAACCACAAGATAAACTTATTGTATATGTATAACTGGAGGACCTGGGAGTGGCAGAACAAGTGTGGTAACATTCTTATAAGAAAGACTTAAAGACTTTTAATACAATGTTATTGTTGTACCACTTCTTGATGATTACATATTAGGTTAGGATTAAGAGATTATATAAAAATTGACGAAGTAAGAGAGGAATCAATTTATAATTAAGAAAGTGATTTTGATGCAAAATTTACTTGACTATTCAAAAGAATTAGCTAAACAAGTAAAAGATAAAGATTCAATTATTCTATGTTAAGGAGGAATCTTGGACATATTGCCTTATTAAGACGAAACTGATTAATTTTTTTAAGAACTTTAAGAAGAATTTAAGCCTTTGGCAACAATAAGAGATAAAAACTACGATGCTGTTATTCATTTGGTTACAAATGCAGAAGGACTTTAATAAAACTTCTATTTTGGCAATTCTTTCATTAATAGGGATGTAGAAATCAAGAAGGCTATTGAAGCCGATAAATTAATATAAAAGATTTGGATGGGTCATCCAAATCATTTTTTAATTGATAATCGTGGATGTACATTTGATAAAAAGATACAAAGAGTTTATAAGACAGTTTAAAAAATATTGGGAATGGAACAAACAAATATAAGATGGGCTAAATATTCATTGAAATCAAGTATAAACTTTAATAATTATAAGTGTCTTTACCAAGTAATATTTATTTTACAAAAATAAAAATTACAGATATATTTTTATTAGATAAGAATGCTAAAGTTCAAAATGAAATAAATAGAGTTAGAATGAGATAAGTAGAGGGTGGAATAAAATAATATTATTTGATTACAACAAGGTAATCTGAGAAGAAAGATGATGTTTAATTTTTAAGAAGAATAATTTCATTTTCTTAATTTCATCATATGGTGAATAAAGCTTAAAGTGAAATTAAAATCTTGAAAAGAGAAAGAGTTTGTTTTACCTTTGAAAATTAGTAAAAATCAATATTTATAAAGATTATTACAAATAGATGTGTTTGAATCCAAATAATTAGGAATTTTAAGATTAACTTAGAATGATACAGCATAAGTACATAAATGGCCTAAATGGATAGTTGTTGATAAAAGAATAGACAGTATTTATAATCATAAAATTTAGATGATCCAAAATATGATTCATTTAATTTGGCCGAACTTAAAAACCCTTGATTATATTTCAGTAATTTAATGGATGCTTCCTATAATTTATGTTTAAAAAATAATTTTGAATAAAAATATTAATTTCAAGAATTTTCTTCAGTCTCTTCTTCTATTTCATAATCAGGGGGTAAAATAATTCTGACTAAATCATCCATACTAAGTCTTCCATCTCTATCATTATCATGTTATTAAAATAGAACTTCAACTTCCTTCTCTGTAAATCCATAAGTAAAAGTCTTCTTCATATCTTCAATTGAAATAACTTATATACTAATAATTTTAATTACATCCTTTTCCATCTTAATCAATCAAATTGAAAAGTTATTTAACTCTAATCATACTTTACTTCGGAAGAATTCTTTTTCTTTTAGTTGGTTATTTTTCTACTCTAAGAAATTCCATCTCCAAACTTTCTTTAGAACTTTTAGCAAAAACCTCATTGTATTATTAAATCCATTAATTAATAATTTTCAATTATTCTTATGTCAGTGATGGATACAATTTTAACATCAATTAATCAAAAGTTACAAACCCTTTTTATTTAGAATCTAAATAATTATATAAACTTGCAGTAACTCTTTTCATGTGCGGTTTATTTTGAAAAGATTTGGTAAATTCTTTAACTTGTATAACTTAGTTTTTATCTGATAGACTATCAAAATAACTCTTTAATTTAAAGATTTCGTTTCTAGTTAATGTACATCCTTTAGTAATTATAATATTTTTCATTATTTTAGTTGGAACAATAACTCTTCTAGATGTGCCATCACGTTGAGTTACAAATCTTATTGTAGGTGAATCATATCTTTATATTTTTCTAGAATGATCTCCTATTGCTTTTTCTAATATTTATAATTCATCGATTTCATCATCTAAAATTGGAGGTTTAGTTTATGCTGAAATTTTGGGTAGAGAACTATGAGAAGCTGATTATTTTGATCTAATTTGAAGTTGACGCACACTTTTTGTTGTTGCCTTATAGCTTTCTTAGTATCTTTAGTTTAATTTTTCATTTAAACTTTTCATAAAATATTCATTCTTATTTGCTTTTGTGATCATTTCTAACATATCTGCAGCTTCTTATTCTGTATAAGGCTTAAATGGCTTAAATACTTCAAAAGGCTCTTAAACCTTTTATTTTGGTTCATACAATGTAAATAAATCTTTTCCAATATCATTTTCTTTTTCTAACCATTCAATGATTCTACAATATCAATTATAAACTTACTCGCTTAACTCTAATTAATTATCTACTTGTATATCACTTTTCAAGAACATCAATTTTGCAAACTTTTCTAATTAAAGATAAGGAGGCAATTCCGCATTCGTTAACTTACAATATCCTATTATTATGGATTTAATAATTATAAGTAACTCATTTAAACTTATGTTTCCATTACAATCTAAATCAAAAACAATATATAAAACTAGTATAATAATATCACAATTATACAATGTATTTTATGAATATGTTGAGTATATGAACATATTGTTAAAACGCAAATCAGTTCGTAAATTGATAAAAGTTTAGATTTCCTGCAAAAATTATCAAATATATATCCAGCATTTGGACGAGAAAATGGAACTATTTTACAAAATAAACTCTTGTCAATAAATGGAAGTGTAGTTCTTCTTTAAAACTATTCATAAACAGCTCGGATTTCAGATAAAGACCCTTTATGAATTAAAATTTATACAATAAAGCAACTATTTTAAAGCTGGATCAACTTCCCTAGAGATGTCAAATTTTAATTCCATTTTTCTTAAATGCATCGGGAGACTACTCAAGTTACCATTTTCATCTTAACCTGCATGTGAAGAAACGCTACCCATAAATCAATTATAATTAAGAATAATACATAAAATGATTATGTGAACAACTTGTTAATTTCTAACAATTTAATAATCTAAAACAAAATAATCTATTATTTCAAAACTTATTTGCTACACTTTTTCCTAATGATGGAATAAATTCCATTTGTAAAATTAAGATATTAAATAAGATTTGAAATTAAACAAATATTCTTATTGTTTTGTTAAAATTTTGGTTTTCAATTTTTATTACAGAAACTAATCTGTATGATTTCAA
The DNA here is from genome assembly GCA_000733375.1 of Paramecium sexaurelia. Taxonomy (NCBI): domain Eukaryota; phylum Ciliophora; class Oligohymenophorea; order Peniculida; family Parameciidae; genus Paramecium; species Paramecium sexaurelia. The sequence continues at coordinate 319,625 of JPFM01000040.1, forward strand.
TCATTTCCAATTTATTCATTTAATCCTATTTTTATATATATATATACATACTTATAGTTGATTACTTACATTCTAATTGATATTAAACTCTATAACTTAAATTGATTCAAATTTAATAAATACCTTTTGATTCTAATCTAATAATAAAGTAAGAATTGATCATTTCTTCCATAATTTTTATTACTATTAGAAATTCTATTAATAAGGTATTTGAATATGCTTTTATATATGGATAGATGAACAAAATAGGTAATTAAAATTAAAAAGAGAGAATTATTTTAAGAAGAAACCTAAAGTAATTTATCAAAATAAGTATTGAAATTAATTTTTAACATTTATAATTTGATCACTGGATAATTTCAAGCATTTTTAATAATCTTAATCTAAAAAATTCATATTAATTTAGACTGTAAGCTTTTAAAGTATTCAAAAGTAATAAAACTAATTCAAATACATACTATGAATACAACCATGCACAAAATTAATAAATCATCTAGATAAAAAGTGTATTCAAAAATCTAAGAATGTGAGTTTTGAAAGTGATTGAATAATTTGAGAAATAAAAACAATACCTGTTTCACAACTTTTATCAAAGTAAGGTATTTTAAGATAAAATTAACTCAACTATGTAACATAAAAATATTTTTACTATTAAGATTGAATTAAGTTGTTTTTAATAAATTTCAGTACAATAATATATAAAAATATGCTAATTTCTTTCTTACTTTATATGAATGTAAATTTATATACAGAATAGAAAAACCAATATATATATTTATTATAAGCACAAATAATTATCATTTTGAGATATCATTATAATAAATATAATACTGTAATGAATTAGACATAGTTCTTTGGATAAAGAATTAAACTTCAATAAATTAGTTTGACTGGGAATTATGAATCTCCTCCTTTACCAGCTCTCCATAATGTTGATGGAGTATACTCACCTAGATAAGCTTTTCAAAAGGATGCCTTATAATCGCCAAGAAAAAAGGTTTGTATAAATCTATTTAATCATAGAACTTTAAGACATACGTACCTGTAGCTACGTAATCTTCAAGAAATTTAGAAGGGTTTAACGTAACATAATAATTTTCAAAGTCACCTTTTAAAAGTTATAGACCAACAATGCGTTGCTTAACATCGCATGAAATTAACTTTAAAAAAAACCTTGATCATATTTATGTTATCAAATAACCTATAGATGATATGAGCCAATTAAAAATAATGCAAATGAGTAGATCAAAAGTGAATAGTGGATATAAAGAAGATGATATTTATTTGAAAAAGAAGAAATTAATACTTGAAGCATAAATAGCTTTGAATGCAAGCAGACTTCATACCTAATTAGCTATTATTGATTACCAATCAATTAACTTCTTCGAGGAAATTCCTTAAAATTGCAAACTTGTATTTTTAGGTAATAAATCATTTATGAATTTTTGGGAAATTTTATTTGCTTATCATAATATTGAATTCTAATTAGAGAGACAAAATCTAATTTTGAATATTATTCAATATATCAATACAAAAGATGAACTACTTAAATTTTTGTAGGACAAAGAACTATTTTAAGAAGTATTTGAAAGCAATGATATTTGTAGTCCTATAGAAAATCTAATAATATCAACTTAAGCAAGACCTAAATAATAATAATTATAGAAATCCAATACAATGGATTTATAAATAAAATTTGATCAAAATTTAAAAAAATAAATGCATATCCTTAAAACTTTAGAAAATGAAGAAATATAATAGATAAGAAATAGATTAGACGAAAGTTTAAAAGATTATAAAATGGAAGTAAAATCTGACACAATTTAAGATATTTTAGAAAAATAAGGTTTAAATAAAAATATTAAATAAAACCAAAAAAAATGTAAATGTAACTAAATAAATAGATAGATTTAAAATTATCAAATTTTAAAAGTTAATGTAGTACAATAACAAAGACGCAATCTAAAAATAAAACTTATAAAAATTAATTTACTAAGTTCCCTCTCTATATAGCATAATCTCAACCATTAGCAACTTATTATAATATTCCAAAATTAATGGAAAAAACAGGACTAAATAGAAGCGAAATTCATGAAACCTATTCCAGATACAAAGCGCTATTAAGTTTTGAATGTACTCAAATACCAGGAATGACTAAAGAAAGTATAATTATAGTCGAATTATTAGTGCTTCCCAATGGAATTAGTAGAGACTCATTTGCAGCAGGTCTTATTGAATTATCAATGGCACCTGCTGGAGTGATTGATCAATTATTTAATTTGTTTGCAGTAGAAAATAGTTTAGATTTTGAAGGGTTTCTTTAGATTATAAATTTAATTACAGCCAAAAGTAATGAGAAAAAGATAGAATTAATTCTATAAGTAAAATATTGTAATAATTAGTTAATTGATGAAAATGGTAACGGATTACTCTCTTATGAAGAAATATCCTAAAGATGTGAGATGATGATGGATTCTATAATGAAATATAATATTGGTGAACCTTGTACGAATAATATGGTTGATATAGTGACTAAATCAATTTTTGATGTAGAAATATTTTAATAGATTTTAAGGCTGTCGAGATGAATTATGACGAAGAAATACCTATAGATAAATTAAGATTGTTGATTGAGAGCAGAAGTTAGGCTTCGAAAGCTTTATTGATGATGTGTTGTGGAGATATAAATTATATTAATTGATTACTAATAATTTATTATTTATTATTTTAAAATTTATTTTATATAGCAAATATCATTCGGATGCTTAAAATAAAATTTACTTCTTTTTATTTATTTCAAATGTTATTTAATTTATACTTTATTATTTTAATAATAATATGGTTTTCATCCTTACTCTAGATCAGGCATAAATATCAATAAAAATTGATAAATCAAGTTATTTCCCAGGTGAAATAATTAAAGGAGTTATATATATAAAAGTTAAAACTAAAGATATAAATGCTGGCATGTTACAATTAAAAGTAAAAATAGTAATCAACATATAAGTTATGTGGCTAAGAAAAAGTAAACTAATTAGATTAACAGAATCAATTTTTCAGTTTCAAATAGTTTATTTATAAAAAATAAAAGAAAATTGCAGATTTTGGAAAGTATAAAGTATAATTAAAGAAATAGAAAAATGCCAATTATAGCATGCAGGAAATACTTTGAAATGGAGGTTCCAAACCTATAACCTAGTTTTGCTATAAACTATTATAAGTTGGTACAATGCAGAATCTTATATTTTCTTTCTGTTACTATTTAAAGTGAAGATCAAAAAAATATATACAAACCTCCAAAGAGGCACAGAGTAGTGATACATCTTCTTTAAAAGCCTCCAATACAACCTACTTTATCAATTGAACATGTTGGCGAATCAAAATTAATAAAAAGATGCTGTTTTTCCACTGGGGTAGTATAATAATTAAAAATAGAGCACAAAAGTCTAGATATAACTCAATAAATCTTGTTATGTTTTAGGAGAAAATATAGATATAGTTATTCAAGTTGACAATAGTTAATCATATTCAGCAATTCAAAAATTCAAATTCTAGATCTCTGCTCAATTAGTTATTTTGTATAAATAGTAAAAACGAAAATTAACAAATTATTTTGATTTATTTGATTAAGAATTAAATTGTATAATTTTAACTATATAATAGAGGAAGTTTAAATTGGAGAAAAGAAGGAAATAAAATCATCTTTGACTTTACCAGTTGGAAAAACTAAAAAAAGCACATCAATATTTCCCCAAAGTTCTATTAGAACAAAAAGAATTACATTTTAATATATAATGACTATCAGAGTTATTTTTCGCAAAAGATTGTTTATAAGTTAGGAAGATTTAACAATTCCAGTTCCACTAATTTTAATATAGCAATAAAAAAGAGAGAAAGACAATATAATATAATCTATGGAGAATATTAGTATGATTGGATCTGTTTTTGAAACAAATTAAAAAATAAATTCAAGCATAATCAAAAAATTTATATATGGAGATCATAATTATGCAGGTTATGGTGAGCAAGATGGTTATGATGGTCCAATAAGAAAATATTATCCAGTTGAGAGTTTAGATGAGGACGCTTTAAAAGATTAGAAGGGAGCACTGGAATAATTAATGTTTAGAAAAGAGTATGAAATGGATGATGAAAATGATGACGAGGATAAATTAATTTAAGAAATAGATGGAGTGGATCTAAATAATGTTAGTATAAATTTAGATCAATCTGAAAAATAATATTAACCAAAAACGATATTTTAATAATGTAACAAAAACGATATTTCTTTGCCAAGTCAAAATTTGGAGGAAGCTAAGTTAGATAATGGTATATAAGATCAATTATAAACAATTAAAGAAGAATAAGATAGTAAAGGAACTTAATATAATCTTAATAATGTACTCTCGTCATCTTAAATAAGAAAAAATCAATAAGCAGAGGAAAATTATGAATAATAAAATAAGTTGAATTAGTAGTAGTCTTATCCAATTGAAACTTTTTGCTCCTTTTAGAAAGTAATAATTAATAAAGAAGAATTTGATGAAATAAAGATGAATTCAGAAGAAAAAGAAAAAGAAAATTAATAAAAACCAACAGCGATTAAATAAAATAGGTCACTATCAAATTCTATTGATTAGATTGATTAAAAAGAATAAAAGTAAATTAAAGTTTAATTTAACGAAGCTACATCAGTTGATACCTTAGATGGTAAAACAGGTGAAAAGTTTAACACTTAGAATAAAAAAAATGAAATCCCATAAAAATAATTTTGAATTATTCTTAATATAGGTTGAATCAAATTACTTAATTAAATTGCGAAAGAGTATTTTTGTTCTATTCATTTCATTTAAAATTTATTAAATTTATATGCAGAAATAAAATTAACTTTTATATTCTGATTATATCATTTAAAAGATATACAATCATATTGATTATTAAAATGATAGTTCAATCTAATTTAAAGATTCACAATCTTCAATTTTAAAACTATGACATTAAAAGGACAGAGAGTGTTTTGAACAAGTATCTTCTAAAAGATTATCAACAATTTCTAATATTGATTCATCAATGTTTTACTACTTTTACTCACTTAGAATATATATTTAAGGCAATTGATTTTCTTTTAAAGTAACAATCTAAGTTCGTAAGGATTTTATGATATTTATCCATTCATCTAATTTTAATGTTTAAAGTTATTTTTATAAGTCATATGAAGTTTCAATAGAATCGTCTATCAAATCAAATTAGGTTTTGTTATGCCCAAAGTAAACAATCCCAAATCTTTGTTAGTGTCTTTCTTTCTCAGATAGTAATTCTTTTAATAGTTTTAATCTTTTTTTGTTTTCTTTCATTGTTAAATCAATTATGAAGGCTATATCACATTCTAGTTTCCATTCTAAAAGCTATTGTTACTTTTCAAATAGAGATGAAATTTAAGAACTTTTCTTATGTTTATTTGGAGATTTATGTAGCTAATCCAATCTCCTTAATATATACGATAAATCATCAGCTATAAGGAAGTCTTTTGATTTTCCATTTTTCACTTTTTGTATAGATCTACCTTTATTAATATTTTAGATTTAATCAATTTATTTAGATTTTTACTATTTAGCAGTTTTCTAAGATGAGCATTAAATACCCATTAAAGTAAAAAATAAGATAATTTATTAATGTGATATATAATAAACACATTTTTTTATAGTTTATAATTGTTATCATAACGATAAAGTCCTATTCATCTTATACAATAGCATTCTCTTGAATATTTCAATATGAAAACAAAACATACCCACCCATAACAACACAAATTAATATAATATTAAATATTTATTTAAATAATAAGAAGGAGTTACAAATCCATTATAAGAGGATATCCAATCAAAATTTTATTTTTAAATTTTATATTAGAAATAATTTATGATTCGAAGTTCTTATTTATATAAATTTTATTTAATTAATAATTTAAAGATTCTAAACTAAAATTAAATATTATCTTAGATAGAATTTCTAAAGTAATTTTATTAATTATTATGTTTTAATTAATTTAATGATTCACTAAACTCTTGGCAAGAAAAGAATCAAATAAAATATTATCATAAATAACTATCTCTATATAAATATATAAAAATGAAGATAAAGTATGAAATTTTTGTTAAATTTCTTTACAATTTGAAGAAGTTCAATCGTTAGATTTTTATACTAATATAATTTTATCAGTTCAATTAACTAAGCCAAAGAATTCTTCTATTGATTATTTACAGAAACTCAGTAATTGGGTGATTTATTATTGAAAATATACACTATTAAGCATAATATTGAAGAATAAATGGGAATGCATCAAACAATAAAAAATCTTCATTTATTAATTTTTTTAAGGTTCTAATAAGAATAGAAAAAATTCAATGATTTTAATCGATATTTATAGATATTTTCTTTAAAAGATAAACTTTTGATATATTGAAAATTCATGTTTTGTTGCTGGGATCATTTTCTTCTTAATTTTATATTTCTTCATTGCCTTAATTACAAATTAATAGTTTTTCTTATTCCTCATCTTCTTTTTCTAAAATGTGGCTCAAATCTGCTAAACTAGCATCATTTTATATTTCTGTGTAGATAGAATTGGTTAATCTAATAAAATAATAGATTATCAAAGAAACAATTGTAAGCATTATTAATTTTAACCAAATAGGAACATAATTACTAGTATCTCCTGATTACAATACATCAGCAAGTGAATCTAAATTTGATCCCATATAGACCCAAAATCCAGCCCAAACAACGGTTCCAAAAAATGTAGGATGAATATATTACCAATGGGTTATTCTAAATAAACCACATGCATAAGTTTTAAAGATTGTTGGAATTGCCAAAAATTAAATGAGATACATAACTTTAGTAGGTTTACGTTCAGTTGCTAAATAGCACGTGATAAAATATATATTTTCATTCATAGCTGTATAAATAAAGCTTCTAACACCATATCTTCCTATTAAAAAGCCAATATATCTATATTTATACACAACTAACTTATACTTGGCTAAGAATTTGGCTAAGGAAACAGTGAATAGAGCAAACCAGAAGGGCTGTATTAAAAATCCTGCTAAAATATCATAAAGAACAACATTAAAGCCAGTCAAAACAAACCATAAACCAATCATTCCTATATAAAAAGCACCTATGTATTGACCTATCTATATTTTTATAATAAAAATACCCTACTCATTAAAATCATTAAGAACATTAAAACAAAAATATCTAAAATCTCTCACCCAATATAAAAGCAAAACAAATGTTACCAAAATAATTGAGTATAATATCATTATTAATAAGAGTACTTTTTATGCTTTATCTCTTTTAGGATTATGTTCAGATGTTGCTAAATACTTTAATATCTCTATTACATGATCCTTCCTTTGCCTTTTGATACTTTTGTCTTAATTCCTTACTCTAATTTTCATAAAATTACTAATCTTTAGTTTGTTCACTCATTCGTTTTTACTATTTATCAAATTTAGAATTATAAAATTATAATAATTTCAAACATATAATCATAGATGTTTATTCATAATTTTTCAACCCATATGATGAAGCACATTCGTATATATATATTCAAAATCTTTTAAAGATAGTTAACAATGTTTTTAAATATGATTAAATAATTTAGAGAATGAGTCTAAAGATTTGATTTTAAATTATTATCCCAATTAAATTACTAAAGACTAAATGATTTCAATTGTAACAGTTTCTCCAGAGTTGACTTTTCGTTAAAATTATTTATCAAATTCTTAAAGCAAGGTTTCCTCTTTAAAAGAGAAATTCATTAAATTTGATGCATAAGATAAGCCTTTTCGATTATTATAAGTTCTTCTTTTTGCTTAAATTATTATTTTTTATACATTCTTTATGCCCATATGGATCATTTTTTGGATTTAAATATTATAAATATTAACCAGATGTTTTCTCTCTATATTCTTTATGTTTAGGCCACATTTAATTTGGTTGATGAAGAGTTTATTATAATCCTGGATCTATTGAACTTTTTATTCTTCTAAAAAAATGAGGTTTATTTTCTGGCACTATTTCACTTTTTGGTTTCTATGAAGTAATCTTTTCATTTATAAATTGATTTTTGTATGGTTAATATTTAGATTCGATAATTGGATATTCCCTTTCCATATATTTGATATGATTTAATGGCCATGCTTTGACTTTATTTAAATATTCGCGATGATTGTATTTTTCAAACCACATCAAGCTTTGGCCTCCATAATTATATCCTGAAGGGTCTATTAGACCTCTATATGGTTTATGCATTTTATATTTTTCTAATTAAATTTTATCAATTTATAAATCTAAATAACCATTTTAAGAGTAAGAATGTAATATTTATAATTTATACCCAATTTTTCAATAATTAAATTTACATTCATTACCTTAAAGATAATTTAGAGTAGTTGGTTAAAATCCATTAATATTTTTTTGGATAATTATTATTTTTTATCATTATTAATTTTATATATTTAAAGCTTGAAGGAATGATAATCCTTCTTCTGAAGAATTTTAGAAATATTATGGATAAATAATTGTTCCTTTTTTTATAGAAAATAAATTTAGTTATGATAAAAATTAAAGAAATCATAGCATTTTAATAAAAGTTTTAAAGCTAGCTTAAATTAATATATAAGTTAAAATTGATATGTCGACATTTTCTTTATCGAAAAAAATTTTGTAATTTAGATTTATTTGTTTTAATTTATATAATTATGATTAAATGAAGTAAAAATATGCGTATTGTTTGATTAAGATTCGTATTATTAAATATATTATTGAATATCCAAATGTCGATTGAAGTAGGCAAAGCCATAGGATTTGAAACAGATGAAGTTAGAGCTGTATGTACTGACAGAGATGCAATTTTATATTCTCTTGGAATAGGATATAGTTAGGATCCAATGAATGCAGAGGAACTTTCTTATACTTATGAATTACATGAAGACTTTAGAGTTTTCCCAACTTACACAACATGCCTTCACAAAACTGATATTTTCAAGGTTAATTAAAATAAAAGATTTTTAGGCCTTAACATCATGCCCTGGAATTCCCAACTTTAATCCAATGATGTTATTACATGGAGAATAGAGAATTTAAGTTTTGAGACCATTAAAAGCCGGAGTAGAGTATGTAACAAAAGGAAAGATAGCCAATATTTCTGATAAAGGAAAGGGAGCATTGATATAATTCGATTTATTAAGTTCTGAAATTGATGCATAAGGAAAGAAAACTTTGGCTTTTGTTAATACATTATCTCTCTTTATTAGAGGATTAGGAGGCTTTGGACATAAAGGAAATCCAGTTGAGAATATTCCAGCCACTCCAAAGAGGCCTGCATGCAAAGAAGTTAAACAAGTCACAAATCCAAATCAAGCTATAATTTATAGACTATCAGGAGATATTAATCCATTACATATTGATCCTGTAAATATTAATATAATAATCTTAGAATATGGCTGCATTAGGAGGATTTGATAAACCTATTTTACATGGATTATGTACTTACGGGATATGTGCAAAAGCAGCCATCTAGACATTTGCTTAAGTAAAATATACTTTAACTATTATCTAATAGGGAAATGGAGATACTCTTAAAAACATGGCAGCCAGATTTACATCACATGTATTTCCAGGAGAAACTTTATTGATCTCCTTATGGAAGGATGGAACTAAAGTTTAATTTTCAGCTAAAACTTAAGAAAGAGGATTAGAAGTTATTGTTGGTTTCGTAGAATTTAATGAGAAGGCTAAATTATGAAATAATAATAAAATAAATTAGTGAATAGTCATTTTATTTTTAATAAGCATTATTCTAGAGCTTATGCTTAAGTATATAAAGATTGTGTATACTGATCCTCTTCAAAATATGGAGCTTTGTCTGAATGCCTCACTGAGGTTCTAAAGTTTTCATATTCAATACCCTGGATAATTATTAATTTAATACAATTTGATTAACTTAGTCTTTTAGGATTTAAATTTATCTTTCCTAATCTTAAATTACATCTTAATGATTCTTTAGATATAATTCTTTGATCAAATCTCTCAACTCGTTTGACATACCATTAGGATCTTTTGATAAAATCAATCTAGATAGATCCTCTATAATTTTCTTTAATTTAGGATCTTTGTTATAAGCTTCTTATTTTATATTTTTTGATTAATTGATTTTTTCATCTTACAACTCTTTAACAAGATTGTCATATTAACTTTGAAGTGCTGCCATGTTCTACTCATATTATTTACCTTAACTATATAATAGATATAATTATTCCAAATCATATTAAAACTCTTTAATATTAATAATGTTATTAGCTGTTACATCTCTAAATAAAGTAGGATATTTCTTTAATAAATTCTTGATTTTATCCAAAATAGAATGAACAGTCTATAATTGAAATTACTCTTAAATTAATTCATTGTTTTTATTTTCAATTTCTTTATTTAGTTCTTCTATTCTTTATTTAAATTATCCAACTTAATTCAATAAACCAGCGACTCCAAGCATAGGTTCATTTATACTTTATTAAATTTTGCTTATCAAAACATTTTAATGCTGAACTTATGTTTTTAATCTTGATATAGTTCTTTCTTATTCATTGATAGCAATTTAGTAATTAATTTATGATTGTTAACTTTCGTCATCAAAAAAGATATCTGATTCTTGTGAAACACATAATGCAATAACAGCTTAATTGTATTTTTGAACCTTTTCTAATTAATCTCTAAATGGAATTTCTTGCTGAAGAAGTGAATTTAACGAATTGTGATTATCTCTAATATTTTATTCAATTTTAAAAAGAACATTCTTAATGTTACTTTAAAATTTCTCTTTAAACTTTATATTGAAAAGTAGCTTTTAAACAATTTCAAAATGATCAAGACGCAATCTCTCATACTTACCATCATATTATATTGATATTGGATCTAAATTAAAATAACCAAGTTTATATTGTTTAATTCCATTTTGATAAAGATCTTTCACCATTCTATCATTTTAGAGTTTATTGTTTTTTTGAATATCACTGTTTGGTAAAAATTTGACATCTTGTTGTAAACATGATTCACAGCATAATTTCTTTTTTTTTGTTTCTACAATCAATTTTCCTTAGTCTTAATTATAAATTTATATGTTGCTGGACTAAATTCTACTTAAGATTTTATCTGTGATATAGTCTTTGGTTGGTGTTTTATTTCTCATTAATAATTATTAATATGAATTAGAAAGAAAAAGGTTCGAAAGAGGAAGATGATAGTTTTTCTCTTAATATATCATGTGCTGAGCCCTTAGAGTTGGATGATCAATATACAAAACCAAAATCAATTTGTTGGGGAAAGTGTCATCCCATGATGTTTAGGAAAGGCAATCCTACTATTGTTATTGGACCACATTGTAATTAATAATATCATCAAAAGGGCCTTTATTTATTTGTGCTTTTCTTTTATTCTTTGTAGTTGGAAGTCTTTTTATTTATATTCGGTTCAATGATGATCCTTTAATATTTTATACTACTCTAATTATTGGTATCAATCAATGCGTTAGTTACTTGATTGTTGCTCTTATCAATCCTGGGATTGCAAATGTGGAAAGAATAGATAATGAAAAAAAATAAGAGAATACCCAAAAAACATGGTAATTGATTTAATTATGTGGAAAGGTATTGCAAGGTTTGTAAATTAATATAAGTCAAAGAAACTTAACATTGTTTAGATTGTGATATTTGTATATATGAATTAGATCATCATTGTCCATGGACTGGAAAATGTATTGGAAAAGGAAATATCAAATAATTTTATTATTTTATATTAAGTACTGTTGTGTTTATGATTTTTAACCTTGTTTTAATATTGCTAAAAATTAAAGAATAAGAATCTAAAACACAAAAATAACAATGAATTAGGTTTTATTAATATTATCAACAACTAAAAATATCCTTTTTGAGGTATTCTTTCATTTTGTTTAAGTTTTCATAATTTTCTGCAATTTATTATATTAGAGAATGCTTAATAGGATGCAACATACAAAAATGAAGAGCATATTAATTAATCTTGTTTCTCTTCTATTTGAATTATTTGCAGTTCTGAATTAGTTGATCCATTTGTAAAGTGTCTATTTCCTATGTATGAAATGCATTAAACCACTCAATGAATTAATGTAAATCTTCCATCCCTAATATTTTACATCTATTGGCTACAATCAAAGAACAAATGATGGCTGATATATCAAATATACTATTAGCCAATAAATAATCCCAAAATCTACATACATTATTTAAATGAAAACTATAGAGAAATAAAGTCATTATAATTTTAGTTATCCAAATAGCATTCTGGACTTCTAATTTGTTATAGATGTGATTGAACAAATCAGGAACTTTGAATTTTATTTCATTTATACAAATAAACTCTAATAGTTTCACTAATGGCATTTGATCTGAATAAATGTAATATAATAAGAATTTAGGATTTATCATCATCTAAGCCAAAAATTATAAACTTTAATCAATCTATTTGTTATTTATTATTAAGGTGAATCCAACTAAAAAGTTCATTCCTTAACAATAACCAAGCTTTGGAAATAACTTAGACAATTTTAGTAAAACCCTCTCTAAATCTTATTAACCCTCTCCAGTTTCAAAATATTTAATATCACTAGCTGTTAGAGTTCTATGTAGATCCTTCCTTATTGCTTTTGCATACTTTTGATCCTCTTCTAAAAAAGATAATCCATCTATGCAAATAGGAGATTTTGGAGTAAAAGCCATTAGTTACCAACAAGACCATCTAATTCGTTATTTAGGTGGTCCCTATATTAACTTATGCCTTGATTATGTGATATTTTTTACTTGAATTCTTTTGCCTTTAAGATGTAGAAATTTATAATTACCATGTCTAAATTTGAATTACAATAAGGATAGTTCTTTTTGTATTCAAATAATTCTTTAGAATCAATAAAAGATAAATTAGTTTTATCAGCTTCATCTTCGTCATCTATTTCTGATAAAAACTTAGTTGATGCATCACAATTTAAGTTTATTTATGTTATCAATACAGATTCATGTAGACTCTCAAGCCAATCATGTAGACACGACAACTACTACTAATCATTCTAATATGAGGTAGGAATCATAGATTATTTATTATCTTTTTCACAATCAAGTTTAACTGCCTCAGTTACTTAAGTAACTTTTCTTTATCGAATTTAATGCTCAGCTTATAACATTGATTCAGTTCTATCTCCTTGGCAAAAATTCTAATTCCCCATAATATTATAATAAAATTTATTCCATTTCCTTTTGTTTTTATTTTTTTTGAATTCCACTACATAAGAAATCTTAATTAATAATATCATATCATAAAATTAAATGAGTAGGAAATTCACATGGCAAGAAGTTGGTGACAATGCTAGAAATGGATGGATTGTAATTGGTGATTCAGTCTACGGACCATAAGGATTTTTGGATTCTCATCCAGGAGGCCCAGCCGTCATTAGAAATAAGGCTGGAAAGGATGTCACAAGATTCTTTAATGAAATGGGTACAACATAATATTTATATCAAGGCCACTCATAAAAAGCACACGACATTTTGAAATCTTTGAAAATTGGAGAAATTGACAAAAATTCTTAACCTGCTAAGTGGTAAGCAGACTAAGATTAGAGACTTGTAGCAATTACTTCCATATTGCTAATATTGGCTTTTGCATTTGTATATTTCTATGTTTTGAAAAAATGAATTTTGTACATTACAATCAATTAAATTTGTTATTTAATATTTTTCATAATCCTGGCCTATTGAATAAATCTAAAATCGGTAATCTTATTTCATTAACAATGTATTCTACATTTCTTTGGTTTTCGTTTTTGCTAGTATTTATTAACTAATATAAATTGCTTGTTTATACTTTTACGTAAAACTTTTCTTAATCATTTTGGCCTAAAAGAATTCCGTAATGTTCAAACTCATAAAAATCAATTAATAAATTTAACACTATTAATAATTCTTATGCATTTTGCCTCAATTTGTGATTTTATTAAATTAATATTTGTTAAATTGGTTTCCATTAAAGAAAGCGAAATAAAATTTTAATTTAATAATAATCTATCTAAAATAAAATTAGAAACCCTAAATCTTCTGAACGCAAGTAAAGAGAAAAACTTTTAAGAAGCAATTAATTCAAAAGTCAATTAAAAAATTAATATGCTGATTACGAATATTTTAAATGCTCTTACTATTATAATTTCTCTTTTATTTTTGCTACATGATAACCAAAAATATGAAATGGATTACTTATATTAGTTTAATTCATTGGTTCAAGCTACGCAAACATTTAAATAGGATCTCCCCTAAAATATTATCATAAATAAAAAAGCACAATTTGTTTATTCTAATACTGAGAAAGTATATTATTAAATATACTTTCTCAGTATCAAAAGTAACATTTAAATAATCTGTTTATTTTTATACCTTATTGTTCCTATACAATGAAGATAACCAATTAAGTTTTTCCTAGATCTAAGGAACGCCAGATATTCTCAGAAATCCAAATCCTCCAAATACATCTCTCAGCTATTCTGCTAAGCATACACTATGCTCAGTAATATAAAAAGAGAAGAAATCAACAAAACTTTTGCTTAATTTTCTTCTGGTTTTTTTTTTCATTAAAACATCTTAATAAAATTCCTTTCTTGCTTCTTAACAACTAACATAAAAAATTACAGCACAAGAAATAGCATTAATTATTCTTATAGTTGTTACTTAATATATTAAAATAGGTCTTTCAGTTTTATTTTCTGTAATTCTGAATTGTTTTCTAATTGAACAATACTTATAATAAATATCAGTCAATTTTATTATTTCTCTTAATGCTATTTAAGAATCTTCAAATCCTTAATAAGATATCCATTAATCAATAAGTTCCAAATCATCTTAATTTAATTCAATGTATTTAATTACTTGAGAACCTTCAAATTATAGAGCATAATTTTAATATATAGATATAGTATTTCCTAACCATTTCTCTTTAACTTTATTGTCTTTTAATTATTATATCAATGCTAAATAAACTTTCCCTTAATTCTTACAAGTCACTAAAGCATGAGTCCCAAACATGCCCTAATAATTATTACCAGTCTTATATATTGCTTCCTAACTATATAAAGTTGCTTAATTATTTTCAAATTAGATTATGTTAGATATTTCTGTCAATTATAGTGTTTCAGTAAATGCTTGTTTTTTTGCTAAAAATGAAAGCGAAACTTTTCAAAGAATTAGCTCAAGCAAGCAAATTTTATAATTCTTAATTAGCTGTGATTGTTTTTAGGATCCTTAGATTTAACAATTAAATCTAAAGAAATCTTTAAACATGAAGCATAACAAAATCTCCAAAGTATTAAATATAAGATTCTGTTGAATACATACCTCCTTTACTATAAACAAATTTGGTTAATTTGTTTATTTGAGCAAGATCTACATTATGCTATTCATTTAATTTTTGAGAACTATGAATAATTTTTGGTTAAATCTCTGGAGGTTCTTAGATCATTTTTGACTTCTTAAAATAATTATAATTGTGGTTATTCTCTGTAGATAAGATAAGTCAATGATTATTTACTTACTTAAAAATCTTCACTATTCATTAATTATTATATATATTTAGTATAAGCAATACATAACCTATATACAACTCAGCTCATTTTATTTATTCTAAAATGTTAACTATAAAATTTGGTAATTATTTATTTAATTTTTATTGTTTCTTCCTTCCTAACAAGACATAATTACAGTAAAAGTCTTTTTTTGCATCTAACTCTTTCAAAATTAATTTAAAAAAATCAAAAATCTTGTTAATTTACACATTTGAATGAGTAAGTAATTTTCTATTATAGGGATTAAATATTGTAATTGGTAATATGGGCAAACAATAATCTTATAAATTGAAAAAGTAACTACATTATAAATATTAATATACCTCGAGTTTGGATTATTAATGTCTGCCAATAAGCCTATTCCTGTCGATGAAGAATCGAAGTTGCTTCCATAGAAGTTAATTAAATCAATAAATTATTCTCCAATTAGATTAGATGTTATTCTATTTTCTCTCAAATAAGAATAAACCATTATTATTAATGAGTAGGAAGATAGACCCCCTAAAATAGAGTCAAATAATATTGATACCTGTATATGATTCCGAGAGTTTAAGCTTTTTAATCATAGACTTTAGAATAAGCACAATCTATTGAAGTGAAGGAAACTCTTCCATCCATCTTTTAACTAAATCAGTAGTTATTGAACCTAGATGAGTAGAATAAACAGCATTTCCATTGAAGTTAAATGAAATATCAACTTTTATTCCACTCTTTAATTTTTGCTTTAATTTTTTCCATTATTAAATTTCTTGTTCATCTAAGTTTCTTCCTTCATAATCAAATATATTAATTTATGGATCTATTTCTAATTTTATTATTGGAACAGATGAATTAAATATTGGACTATTAAATTTAATTAAATAAAATACTTAGCTTTGACAACCCATTTTTTCCTTGAAAATTCAAAAAATAAATTATCAAAATGATTTCTTAACATAATTCTATTATAAACTTCTAATCCATTTATTCCAATATCAATGTCTGAATCGATTAAAGCTAATCCTGTAGCACATGATCCAAATAACCTAAAATAAAAATATTATTTACATAATCATCTCATTAGGAATTCCTAAGAAGACCTTCTAAATTACTAATTTGACTCTTTCGAACGCTAAAAATCTAAATGGAAGCATATCTTCATATTCATTCATGATATTATCAGTAAAATCAAGAATGTCTGAATTGATTTAATCAATCAATTTTTAATTTCCCTTTTATTAAACATTTTCTAATTACTCTTTCAAATTTTATTCTGTATTTTATGATTAAATTGGTACTGTGTTTTACTTTTCAATTTATTAATTTTTCTTTGAACCATTTTTATCAATTTCATCTTCCAAATTATTTAGTGAAACTTAATCGCTTTAATTTGATATTGATTTAATATCTTATTAAAATTATTAATCTTCAAATTAGTTCTTTTTAAATGAATTGATCAAGTTAAAAAGATTGTTTTATTTCCCATTATTATTTTTCTTTATTTTTATTGAATTTTTCTTTTACCCTAATTTTTACTTTTCTTCTTCTTCTTCCGAAGTAGAAAATGTTCTATTGGAGCAATGACTTACAATTGTCTATGCTTAAGTTTCTATTGAAAATCTAGTTATTTCAGATTAAGGTGATTATAATTATAATTATTCATCTCTGCTTTCAGGTATTGATTTCTAAAATCCTTTCAACTTCTTTTTATTTTTTCTTTTCTCTTTAAAGTATTAATCATTAAATTAATTTTCATCATTCAATGAAACATTTGCAGTTTCTAAAATATTTAAAGTAATAGTTTGCCCTACTTCAACATAATCATCATTAGTTGGATTTTCAAAATGTGGAAGAAATTATTCTGAAATAGATTTTTAATCATTTTAGATTAAATTTGAAGTTAAATAATTAACTTATTATGTTTTTTATGATTAAGCTTTGTTGGATTCACTATTATTAGATTAATTTATACATTTTATAATCGTTAGTTTCCCAAGCTGATGGCGTATTAGGTGGTGTTACATATGTATATGTTAGATTGCTTTATGAATATGATCTTTAAAATCTAAGGATATTTGATTCTTATAGATTTTTGCTAGATAATCTTTTATTTAATTCAATAGGATCTAATCCTTTAAAAGTTTACATCTTTTAAAATTTCTTTTTCTTCTTTTTTTTATCTTTTTTCTATTTTTTATCTGAAGCCTCATTATTAAATAATTCTTATTCCAAATGTTATTAAAATAAGTTTTGAACAATTTTATAAAACTTCTTTAAGATGTATGTTTTCTAATCTACTAAATCATTCATTGAGGAAATCAACATTGAATTAATAATGTTTGTATCAGTATGACATTTTTATTAAAAATTCAATAATAATTCAACTTATGATTTTAATAATTTAATCGCTGTTCCAGAAAATATGTTTTCATAAAATCTATTTTCCAATTGATCTGGTTACTATTTAATTTCTGAATAAATTTCTTAAAAATAAAAAGTTAACTAAAAAAGTATTAATTTTAACTTACTTTTTCTTTATTGTTTGCTAAATTTTAAACAAAAAAGTCTTTAAGTTCATTCGATGTATTTTTATGGATAGACTCCCTCTAAAGTCTCTATTTTTTCTTTTTTTCTCTATGAAGATTAAAATTAAAGGAAATATTTTTTTCAAATTCCTTAATTATCCATACTGCACAACTATGGAAACTGTTCTTGTGAAACCAAAAAGGATCTTCATCTTTTTCTATAGAGGGTTTTGGAGTTGTTGATAAGAAATATTTATCAGAAACGTCGTATAATAAATCCAAAAAAGAGTTTAAATTTTCCAAATGTGGCTCTGCAACAAAAATAGTATCCATAAAATTTTCATCATCAACTATGTTCAATTTCGAATAAAATTCCTTAATTAATAAAACTTATTAAGTACATCTGCTTTAGGATGAAGTGATTTGAACTTCATCATGAACTAATCATCAATTTTAGACTCTAAATTAATTGTTGCTCTAAAAATAGTTTTAATATTAACTTTTAAAGTAATGCATAATTTGAAGGGTTATTTAGTTTGTCATATATATACATTTTCATTATTGGAAAGGTTTTTATTTATCCTTTTATCTGAAATAGTTTGTACAATTCTGATGATTCTAATTAAGAAAGCCTGTAAAATTAATCAACAATATTAATACCATGATATAACTTCTGATTTATATAAAGCATTGGATTAATTCTATTCTTGGATGTTATCTGTGTACAAATTATAGTAATAAGGAGGTCTATATGGATATATGCAATAATTGAAAGGTTGAAGAAAATTCATTTAATTTATCTGATTCATCTATCATACTTAACAATTATGAATACATGCTTTGAGATGAGTTTATTTTGATAAATTTAGTTTATTTATTATTATATAATTATCTGAATATCTTAAAAAGGAGAGTATATTAATAATTAATATAATAAAAAGATATTAAAGGTATAGAATTACTTAAATGTATTATTTAGATTAGTTATCTTTAAAAATTGTTCTTTTTTTCTATATATTCATTTAATTTTTATCAATTAAAAATTTATTTTTTTTTATAAGAAATATCATTTTAAATTATTATTTTATATAGTGCGTAATCCTGATTAGAATTCATCAATAAATAATATATTATTTATATTTCATTTTTAATTAATTATGTGTTGAAATATAAATTTTGATATCTTTTTACTAAATATTTACATATATTAGATTTCAATTAATAGTATAGAATTCAATTCTCTTGTTTTCATGGGCACTATATAAATATTTACCATCAAAAAGTACTTTATTGCAACCATAAGGATTCATCGTTATTTCTTAAACTTTTTATGGTTAAGTATCCAATTTCCAAATTGTGATTTTTCCTTCTTGTTCAAATCCCATAAGTCCAGCAAAAAGATATTAAGAATCAGGATCGAAACTGATAGAATGTACTGGATAATCTTCTTCAAGATTCCTAAGTTCTTGTAGTTTTGGATATTGCCAAATTTTTATACAATTATCCTTTGAACCACTAATCAAAATTCCACTATTTTAAGAATTATTGCTTGACAAAGTAAGGCATAAAATTAAATTTTTATGACCAATAACATCTAAAATCTTATTTTTAGTTTATGTATCAAATAAAATTAAATTTTTTCCACTAGCAATTACTAGATTTTGTCTTTCAGATGCTAGAGCACTGACTCTGGCATTTGTTTAAAAAGAATGCTACAATTATCCATCATAATTCCAAAGTTTTACATATGTGTCATCTGATCCAGAAGCTATATAACTTCCAACAAATTCTAAAGCTCTTATTCTATCATTATGTCCTTCACAAACATGCACTTATTACCAAAATGGACTTGGTTTCCATATACGAACAGTTTTATCAACAGATCCACTTGCAATAATTCTTTTTTTTGAGAATGCAATACATAAAACCTAATCCTAATGTGCTTTAAGAGTAACTTTCAATTATCTTGATTTCCTAAAATTAAATTTGATATATTACTTGTCCCATATTCTAATTGAACTATCTTTCGAACACGATATAATTTTATCATCATCCATCAATTTAAGATCCTTAATACTTTTATCATGAGCTTTTAATGTTTATTCATTTTCAATTGTCAAAGGATTCAATAAATTTAAAGTTAGTTTTACTTAAGGTGGACCAATAGACCTAAAGTGTTAATTATCATTTACTTTGAACTAATATATGATTAATCTAATTATGATTTATTTTCATTAGGTTATTAAACCTAAAAATTAGACAGTGATGATGCAGATTATTTAATACTGTTTTATTGAAAATTAGTATTTGATTCTGTAGGTTAAAATAAAAGTTTATTTGGTATCGAATAATTTTATTCATAAGGTTATTAATTTTCTATAAATATTGAATATTTATTTTTTTAATTGTTCTCTTCATTATTATTATTATCTTATTGTTAATTTATTATTTCGCTTGTAGTATTAATAATGAGATCTTAATTCTAATTTTTCTCTTCCTTTTAAGTGGCATAAGATGGAATAGAACTATTATCTTTTGGGAAACTTTTATTATCATTGAGTGTCTAATGTTTCTGACTTGTAAAGTATCCTGTTTAATGAGGTTATTCTTATTAAATGTATTTGAAGACACTTTATTGTGATGGAGACTTAAGAGTCTTTGGAGATTTATCAAATAATTTGGATTCTGGAGATTTTGGTAAAATATCTATAGATTATGTTTACATGTTGTTAACCTTAAATGGTTCAACTGGCCGTTATATATCAAAAGAAGAGTTTTATGATTTTTACTTTGATTAATAGCTTTCTTAATTTTATATCTTATCAGTGGATTTATCTAAATCAAAAGGTTTTGTAATTTTGAATGAATTTTAAGTATCCTATTTACTTCTGGCTGATTATTGAGAATCTTATTCAGTGAAATAGTTCTTTAATTTTGAATTATTAAACGAGCCAACAGGCATTAAATCTCTTTGTAGTAGTTGTTTTCTTATGGGAGAAATGCTTGCTTATTTTTATTAAAATATAGGTTCTTTTGATCTATTTGATCTATTAGTCAATTCTGGAGATATCTCTTTAGCATCAGATAAATTTGATTTATAGCTTACAATACTTTATGGTTATGATGATGGTTAATAAGTTTATTGAGTTTAAGCTTATTTGATCGGTAATTATGAAAATGATTATTTCATCTAATTTTCTATCTCAAGAATTTGTTCGTAAAATGATTCCAAATATTCTCTTTCTTTTAACTAATCTCTTTAAACTAATTCAATCACTTTAGATTAGAATTATAAAATACTCATCTTCTCTTATCTTAATTAATTCACAATTAGTCTTTTCCTTTTCTCATCTATTTAACTCACATCAATTAATAATTAAGATATTTTATCGTGAAAGAATGTTTTTAACTATTCAAGCTTCTTCAAAATATTATCTTAATATTCACAGCTTAAGTATTTTATTTATTCATTGACATAAGCATCCAAATTTTTTATCACATGTGTATCATGAGTATCAATGCACATGTCACAAAGAGGTCCTTTCCTTGTACAATCATGTTGCAAACATACCTATGTGTATGGTAATGAATGCAGTTAGCAAAAATATTACATTTATATAAATAATTATTGTATAGTTTATACCAAAATTCAAATGAAACCAATTCAATAAACTTTTATAGTTTGTTTTTTTTCATTCAATTACAAATTTAATAACAAATTAAGTTATAATTCCTCCTTCTACAGTTTTGAATATGTTTTAGGGAATAATTAAATTAGGTTATTTAATTTGTCAATATTTAAATTAAATATTATTAACACTTTTACAAAAACAATACTTCATCAATCTAAATTACGAAGATTAAATACTTAAAATTATATAAATAATTATATTTAATGTATTCAGAAAGATTAGTGAGAGTTACTTTGACTCTACCAAAAGTTGAAGGAAATCTTAAATGGGAATCAGATATTTAAACAACTTCTTCAAGATCAAGTATCTTTTACTTCTATATCTAGGAATCATTTCAATCAACTCTCGACCTTAATAATTTGGAAATAGATTTCATAAACATACTTTAACTTCCATTGCTAATCCAAAGCAACTTTAACTTTATACTCCTATGTAAGAAAGCAAAAGAGCCAAGAGATTAAAAAATATTCCATATGAACTCTAATATTTTACTCCAAAACTTCCTAATAAAAATTTTACTTCTAGCCACCTGATGAGTGATGAATTACTCAAACCTTCAACTGAAAATATTGAAAATAAAGATAAATGGCAGATTAAATCCCATTTTACAAGAGCAAATAATCTGTTCAGTTTGTGTTAAATAAAAAGAACTGATAAATAAGAGAAAAAAAAAGAGAAATCTTAAGATTTAACTTAAATTAGAAAATAAAATATATAAAATATTGAGAATGAAAAAACTAAAGTAATATATGTTAAATTATTATTTTTAGAGATATAAGAAATATAGATAAGTCACCTAAAAATTGATAGATTAATTTGCTTAATAATTCAAGTCAAGAGCTAAAATTGACAATTTCAGTTTGAACCTTTGATTTTATTCAGTTCAAATTTTGATACATCATCTCAATATGTACATAGTTATAATCTTTATATTTTCAATATATAATTCATTTATATATTAAAATTAATTATTATTTTAATAGGTAAGGAAAATGCTTCAAAATTTTATTGAGTTCTAGTAATCCATAGGTAAATGAATTTAGATATTCATTAGAAAATCGTGATAAATTACTTAAATTCTTATAAAATTGGCAACTACTAAGAAGTTATATGTTAATTGGATACAATAATGAGTAATCTGAAATTAAATTCTTTATATATTGTACAAAAATTAATCTTAAATTAGAATAATTATACATATGTAGAAGATTATTTAGACTTGGGAAAAGCCTTTAAACTATTTTAAATATATTAGAGAAAAAATAATTGTAAAATCCTAAGTAAACATACAATTAAATTCCACACACAGTGAATCAAATGTCAACATATTCTGTTTATATATTTTATTTCTTTTTCCATTTGCTTGAAAATATTATGGTCATTCATTAAATGGGATTTTTCGACAAAAAATTTAATCATAAATTGTTAAAAATAGTATCACATACATTTTGGACTCTGGGACTGCTAACTTAACTTGTCTATTACCTGAATAGACTAAGATCAGCATTTCAAAGGTAATTTCATTTTTATTAGAGAGAGAGCAAGAATTGAAATCTTCAATATAAAATGGAATGACAAATGGAGAATTTCTCTAGAAGTTGAAGTAGTTTTCTAATGAACGATATCAATATGGATTCTTAATTTTAAGGATCATTGGTGATCTAGCTTGCGCTATGTAAAAATCATAAATTCCTGAAAAAATTGTATTAAATTCCAAATATCAAAGTTACATACAAGATTTAATAGAGGTCTTGTTGCTTGTGGAGGTTTGCTGAGTTCATCTATATAAATTTATTTATAAGCAGCAAAAATTAATAAAAAATAAAGCTTTGTTGAAGTATGAGTAATGATGAATTTACATATTCAATATTAACACCTCTAAATAATATGTAATTCAAATATAATTTAAAATTATTTTATTAATCATGAAATTATTATAAAAGTCTTTTATCATTTATTGATGAAATTCTATTTTCAATTATTATCACAAAACATTATATATAATTCAATAATTTAATTATTATAGATAATAATTCTCTATATAAATTTAATACTAAAGAAATTCAAATGGTTTTTCCATAAGGATAAATAAACTAATACTATTATGAATAAATTTAACTCAATAGTTAATGTGTATCTAAACTAATATTGTTATCAACCAGTTATCATAGTAAATATAATAGATATTTTATTTAAAATTATTTAAGAATGAATGACATTAAAAGACAAAAAGAAGAATTGCATAATAAAGAGATATTGAATTAATTATAAAGTCATCATAATTAAGTCTTTTTTTTTGTTTTGATTTCAAATACAGATTTCAAAGCATATGTTCCTGGCCCAGGTGAATCATTCTTCAATCCCGGTAAAGGTCTTTCTCCAATACCAAATGTGATTTATTTAAATCTATTGTTTTAGACTATTTTATCGGTGGGAAGATATGTAGTTGGTGTAGCTGCTTTTGGTAATTTGATATCAGAACTTAAATATAAATATTGAATGCATACTTGATTTTGCCATATATACTAAAGGCTTTTGTTTTATTTACTAATTTTAAATCATAAGTTCCAGGTCCTGGAACATCAAATCCTCTTATTGATTATAACTTCATTCCAAAGCTGCAGGACCTACAAGATGCCTATTAAATATCATATGTTCCAGGAGCTGGATTTAATTAATCTCTTTTTTCAAGATCTAATGGCCGAAGTTATTTGTTTCCAAATCCAAAAGAAGTAGCTCTCTTAGTTTTGGTGTCAGTTAAACAAAGGTACTTAGGAGATGGAAGTTAAGGAGCATGATGAGATTAAAATCGTTCTGCTCTTGGAAATGATAATTATGGATTAGTTTATTAAAGAATGCTGGAGCTTATTTAATTAGGTTCGCTAAATTATCCACGAAAAGTATGGTTATTAATCAGTTTCATGAATGAAAAGAGAGGTTTACTTTTGAGATGTTATGAGTTATTCTCATTATTTATCATAATAAAATTAAATAAAAACAATTCAGATTATAATTACATTTCTTATTATAATTATTTAGATTATAAAAATTAAGATTCCCAACTTATTAATTTTTCAAACAATTTGTAATAAATTATTATTTATACTTTCCAAGACGAATAAATTTCAATCAAGTAAATTATAAGAAAGTTTATTATTTTCCTCTAAAAGTTTATAAATTTTTAATGAAATAAAGAAAAGATCTTCATTAACATCAATAAAATGTAAACTTTAAAATAGAAAAACAACTTCGATAATGAAAAATCAGATTTATGTTAGAATCAAATACTGATTTTAAGAAAAATATTCAATTTTGTTAAGAATTTTAAATTTTTATGATGAATTCTTAATCAAAAGATTTTAAATTAATAGTTATATTTTATCAAGCACTTAATGATGATTTATTAGAGATAATGAATATTTATAATATAAATTATATTCTGATTGGGTTTTAATATTCTAATAATCTAAGAATTTAAAAATTTTCTTTATTTTTAATATTTATCTAGGTTAGTAAAACAATAATAATATAATATTAATATAATGTAGTAAGGATAAATAAGGAATTCCGAACTTGATAATATACCAGACTTTTTATTTGAAAGTAAAAGTTGATTAAATTTAAAGATGCATTCATATTATCTGATCCAAGAGAGGAAACTTGTTATTCGACTATAAAGGATTATTGCTGTCCAAATTTTACTTTATTGTCTTTTACTGCGATGATTTCATTAATTCAATTGTCATTATTTATAATTATGTGTTTCTTGGGGGAATTTAATTTAGAGAAAGCAATTTTGCGTATAGTGTTTTAATATAATTTACAAAAGAGTTCTCAGATGAAACTCTTGAATCTTTTGGGAGATGCTCAGCTTATAATGTGAAATATAAATTAGAGTTCTATCGACTAATTAGTTGTCTATTCATATTTAATAATGTAAAAGATCTATGTGGTGAATTATTATTATAAGTAATTGTCGTTTCAATGGTGGAGAAGTTTATTAATAGAAAGACAATATTGTTATTGTATTTATCAACAGGAATAGCAGGATCAATAACATTTATAATGTTTTATGATTAAAACATAGAGGGAAACTCCTTTTGTGTTTTTGGAATGGTTGGTGTGATGTTTGGTTTTGTAATTTAAAATGCTTAATAGGTAAATATGTAATAATTAATTAATAAGGATGAAGCAAGACAAGTAATAATGTAAGTAACAATTTTTATATTAATAATTGGAATAATTGGGTTTTTTTATAAAAATTCATTAATCTTTGGAATTTATGGTAGTTTTTTAATCGGAATTATAATTGGGTTGATATAACCTACTTAAAACAGAATTTTTTAAAGAACAAAAATGAAATTTGTAGGGTTAGGTGTAATTTTCATGTACTTTACTGGATTTATATATATTTTTTTTTCTTTCAGGATGCCATCACATCCAATTGAATAACAATGAGTTTTAATTATTTTGATTAATTTGTTTTATTTGAAATACCAAAATAAGTCTATATTATTATATTAAAATAAAAAAACTAAGTTAAAATGGACAAAAAAGGCAACTTTGAAAGGTTAAGAAAGAAGTTAAAGAGTGATTTATTTAAAAATGAATCTCAGTAAAAATAGCATGCTGATGAAATAATAAACTAATGTCCTCAAATATTAGAATATGTTCACTGCTCGAGCCAAAGTGAATTTAAAGAAGAGCCAACTAAATTGATTGATTATCTTTCAAATTAAAAATAATTAGAGTAAATGAAGCAGTCCTTCTAAAATTAATATTAAATAGGTAAGATATTAGGAGAAGGTGCTCATGCAGTAGTTCGTTAATGTTGGTAGTTAACAAGTCCAGATGAAACTTATGCTGTTAAAATTACTAGAAATCCAGACCCTGAAATTACTGAGATAATGAAGCAAACATTCCTTAATACAGTCTCTCTGAACCATCCATATATATGCAAAACTAATATGCTTTACATCGATCCTAATATGGAATGTTCATATCTTGTCATGGAATATTTACCATATCCAAGTCTATAATAAATCCTTAAAGAAAGATAGAGATTAGAATATGAGGAGGTTCGGTTAATTATTAGACAATTATGTGAAGCAGTATCATATATTCACAAGGTTGGATTATGTCATAGAGATATCAAACCTGATAATATTGTTTTTGATAGTGATTCTAATACAATTAAACTGATTGATTTTGGTGTTTCAAAAAGATTTCTTGTTACAGAAAAAAGTTGTAAAGACATTAAAAATAACCTTATGTGGACTGTTACTGGAACTATGCCATATCAAGCTCCTGAATTATGGACAGGATCGGGATATTCTAAAAAAATAGATATTTGGGCTATAGGAGTTGTTTGTTATTAAATGTTATGTGGAAGACTACCTCTGGATTAAGAGAATTAAATGGAGAGCTTTTCTACTTAAACTGAATATACTGGACATTTTTAGGACGAACATTTTCTTCAACTTCCACCATTAATTATCGATTTTATTAAAAGATTATTAAAATGGGATCCGGAAAAAAGAATTACTTCTTAAGGTAAACTCTATTTATAATTTTAAAGAGGCTCTCCTTCATCCTTGGCTTTATTAACAGAAAACAGTGACCAAATATTTTAAAGGAAAATCAAAAGATGATATACTATTCAATTCAAGTGACAAACCTCTATTAGGACTTGTTAGATCAATGTAAGCTAATTTTAAAATATTTTAATAATCTGTCTCAAATGTCAATGAGTAATTTATTGATAAAACTAACTTTAACAAAAATCATGGACAAATTATTATAGGTTTCAAAGAAACTAGTCAGTAAATAAGAGATAAATCTATACACTTTCAATAATCAATTCATTCTATGAATCTCAATAAATGCACTCTTAAATCTAACACAGAAGATGTTTCTGATCTTTTTGATGTCATTAATTATTGTGATAGCAATTCTTCATTTGAAGCATTAGATGAGATACAATAATTATAAGTATAACAATAAAAACAAGTTTTATAACAATAGCAACCTAAAATTGCATTTTCATAAAGATTAGGAGTAATTAAAGAGGAACCTGAAATCCCTATGTAAAAAAATTTTATTTATAAGACTAATGACGATTTTGAAAATTGACCAAAAATTTAGATTTATATTTATTCCAATTGTTAATGTATTTATTAAAAATATTGGAAAAAAAACCTAAAATTATTTTAAAATTAACAATAAATTATCTTATTCTTAATGTTAACTTGTTAAGCATCGATTGGTAATTTTATTATTCTAATATCATCTAATTTTGATAATTAAATTCAATATATTTTATATCATATTTTTTTATAACAATCAAATCATTCTAATTTCAATCAAACAAAGTAGTTAAATCTAATTAAAGATAAATCTTTCCCATTTGGCCTCATAATGTATAACCTCTTTTTATTTATATTATATGAATAGATGATGATAAAAAATTAGTTATACGATTATACTAAAATATAAATAAAGTTAAAATAGCTTCTTGAACCTTATCATATGTCATTTTTGAAATTTACTTCTAGTTTTCACTAATGTTTATTAGCAAATAATTTTAAAAAGGAAATAACATTACATTTTAGGATCTTTTAATAGTTTTTTAATTCGTAGTAAATCTTTTGATGAACATAATTTGAAAAACTTTTGGATAAATAAGGAATATTAATAATATAGTTCATTTAATATTACCACAATAATAATTATAGATCTTCTATTGACCTCTTAAGTATAGTAAGAGAGATAATTAAAAGATATAATCTGAAAAACATAACTAAACATTTTAAGATTTCTAATAAATATAAAGTTAATAGATATTATGGAGTGAGAAGTCAAAGAATTTGGTATATGGATGATATGTATATAAATTTTTGAAGAAATAATTACTTCTATATAAGATTGGAATAAAAGTGTGAAAGGATTATAGCATAATTTAAAAATAATTTTTTAAATAAATACAATGTAATACGTCGCTGCTTATGCTTTGTTAGTTTTGGGAGGAAAGGCTCAACCAAGTAAATCATATCACAATGAATAACGTAGCTGAGGCAGATATTAAGGGATTATTGAGTGAAGTAGGTGTCTAAGGAGCTGAAGATTAAATCAAAGGAATTGTAGATGCATTGAAAGGAAAAACACTCTCTGATGTTATCAGTGAAGGATTAAAAAAAGTAGGCACTCTCTAATTAGGAGGAGGAGGTAGATAATGAATAATAATTCAATAGCTGCATCAAGTGCTCCAGCTTAAACTTAAGCACCAGCTGCCGCCAAATAAGAGGCTCCTAAACCAGTTGAAAAGGCCCCAGAACCAGAGGAAGATGTTGATATGGGTGGTTTGTTTGACTGATTTTACATTTTAGTACATTCATATACATATATTAAATATTTTATCATAAATCAATTAGCCTTTGTAGACAATATTGCTGGAACACTAACATTAGTGGATTAGGGTTTAGCATTATTATTATTGCTGCTATTTCCATTGAAACTATAACCTCCAAATTAAGCTAAATTATCAATAAAAATTGCTACCTTAAATAGAGTTCCTTCTTAAACTTAAAACACTTTCAGGATCAATCTCGTTGGCAGAATCTCTGCGATTTTCATTAGCAATTTAAGTCATTTCATCATCTCTAGGAATATATGGAGCTGTTAATTATCTTTCCAATAATTTATCCCATGAGTAATCTTTAAACCATTAATGGGCCTTTACTTCATCTGGACCATTCACACCCAATCTATTAGCAGGTTTTCTTTAAATTAACTAGCTTTTAGTAAATATTTTATACTTTATTAGCGAAATCAACAGCCTCTAATGACCATCCTGCAGGTATATCAGTGTTTTTTATTTAGACTTGTTTTGCAATAACCTGATCTCTAATTTCTTATCTGCTTTTTCCAACATAGGGTCTTTTACCCATGATGCATTCATAAACAATAACTCCAAGTGCGTAATAATCGACACCTACTCCATGATTCTATCCTATTTATTTAGATTAAAAAAATGAAATTTTTACTGCACATAACTTCTGGAGCCATATATCCAGGAGTGCCACTTGTATCTTATGCGTTTTCTGGTTTCCATTAACGAGCTATTCCCATGTCTGTCAATTTTAAGTATCCTTTATCATCAAATACTAAATTTTCTGGTTTCACATCTCGATGAAGAATTCCATTAACATGCAAGTATTCCAAAGAGACTATTATACAAACCACAAAGAATTCTATTTTGTTTATTTTTGAGTACTAGTTTGTTCTTCAGTAAATCTTCTCTATTTACATAAGTGGTATCTAAGATCTCCACCTGTCAATAAATCCATGACCAAGTAGAGATTACTTTAATCCTAGAATGCTGCTTGCATATTAATTATAAAACTAGAATAGAATAGTGATTTGATATACTTATGCTTCAATTAACTAAGTAGTTATAATTCATTCATTACTGATTAGACGCTTTTCTTAGAAATGATCCTAATAGAAATAGAAAGATTGTATACTTTGCTTTTGACATAATTTTCATAGCGTATAAACTTTTTGACTTTTTGTTCTCAACCATCCAGACCTAATTTCCTTTATTATTTTCTATTATCTTACCTTTCCAAATCCTCCCTTGCCTATAACACTCTTCTGTGTAAAATTAGAGATAGAAATCACTAAGATAAGATCATAATATTACCTGTTTAATCTTCTGACTCTGTTGATTTGAGTGTACAATTTCCCATTTTTAATTTATTAATGATTTCAACAGCTGATTTAACTAAATAACTATTAGAATATCATGGATGTATTTATGAAGAGAATGTTGTACATCAACTTAATGAATATGCAAAGAAGCTAATGCAAATAATTTTGGATGGAGCATCTAATTAGGCTGACATGTAGAAAAGATAAAATATTACAACTGAAGATATTAAGTTTATAATTCTCTTACTTTATTTTTAGAATTGCTTATGAATATCTATAAAATCCAAGCATCAATACAAATGATCTCATTCAATTTGCCTCCGAAAAGAATAATCAATAATTGAATGATCAATTTAAAGATTAAACCAATTATGGAGCTAGATTGCCTGCCGGTGAAACCAATAAACTATTAAAACCCAATTTCTAGGTTATTGTTAAAACTCAATCTGATTAAATACCATCAGTTAAATAATAAATAGAAATTGAAAAGAATCCCAACAAATAACAATAATAATAGTAAGCTTCTAAACTAGGCAGAAAAAATATTAAACTAGAAATAGATGATGATCAATGATCTAATATTATTATAACCATGTGTAATTAATATTAATATTTACTTTAATGGAATTAAATTAGGATGCTCTTAACTTTCTATTCAAGTAATTATGTTCTCTCTCCTTACTATCCCTAAAAACTACTCAAGAACTTGAAGATATCCATCACAGTTTAGCCTTAAATGAAGCTTAATTGTAAGATCAACTCCTACATCATTAAGCCAATAATGAATCAGAATCGAAGTATTCATAATAATCATTTCAAAATAGATTAATTAATCGTTTCCTTACCAGAATTACAGAAGCCTATTAAATAATGTTAGCCAAAAGACAAATTACTAGATCAAAACATTCTAAGTTTCTATAGTCCATTTATAATTGTCAAACTTAAAAATTCGACAGCAAATAACTTATTATGACTTCATTAATTTAAGCTGTCTATTAAGAATGCCGACTTTAAATTGAATTAATTTTAAATAGGCAATAAGATGCTTAAATCAAAAGAGTAATACTCTATCAATTTTAAGATACATAGTCAAGATAGCAATCATGAAGATAAAGAAATCCAAAATCAATTTTATTCAATAGATGTTACAAGTAAAAAAAATATCCAAAATGAATGGTAAATTAATATCAAAAATAATAAAAAATTGAATTACTTTTATACTAAAATTTTTCCAAAATAATATGATGTTATTGAATCAGCAGATAAGTAATCATTATTATATATCTTTTAGAATTTAAGAAGAATAAATTTTATATTTCTAAAACAGATAATAAAATATGGATAGAATCTTCAAATAATTAATTTCATAGAACTAACACATTTAATAATCTTTAAATTGGTCCTTAGATATTGATATAGAGGATTATAAGCGAACAATCGATAAAAAATTGTAAAAAATTAGGCTGACTTAATTAACAACCTAATAACTATCTAATCAATCTTCTCCAACAAAACCTTCCTAATTATCCAACAAATCAATAAAATAAAATAATCCAATAAGTCTATTTAGGAATATTAATAACTCTGCTAAAATGCCTTAAATCAATATCAAATAAAGAAGTATATCATAAAATATTCCTTAAAGTGAATTAAGATTTAAAAACTTTATCGTTTTATCCAATTATTAATAAGGACAATCTTAAATTACAAGTATGAATTAAAGATAAAATTAAATGGAATCTGAAAAAAACATTTTGTTTGCTAAACTTATTGAAAATTATAAATAAAATCTATTGTAACTAAATAAAGTAAGAGTTGAGTCAAAACCAAAAAAATAAATTTGTTCAGTTCTTAAAAGTAAATAATTGATAGATCTGATACCTAAACATAGTTCTAAATTAAAACCAAGAGCTCCCAAAAATTTTATTCAATAAATACAATCTATAATTAATTGACTTTATTTAGCAATATAAAATATATTTATATTATTATTTGTAATATTTAATATTTACCAAGAATGAACAAAGTAGGATACTTAACACCCTAATCTTTTGAGTTTTTGAGGCTTTAAAGTATTAAAGTATTTTTATATATTTTTAATTTTGCATAATTATTAATATATAATAAATATTTATAATTATTGTGAAATAATTTTTAAATTGATTAAAATAATCTTAAAATAATTTACATATCATAAACTTTATCAATAATTGAAGGTCGATTTATATTATTTCTTTGCATATTTATACAACAGCTTAAATCCTGTTTAATAATGTTATTATTAATAAATTATATTAGTAATTCATATTAATTTATTCAATCAAATGGATAACTAATTTTAATTTTATCTTCAGAATAGTGTTTTGATTATACTTTACCAATATTGAAATATGCTTTAATTATGGATCAATTTATTCAATAGTATTTCATAATATTAAAATGTATTAGGAATAACCTCATTATGTATAGATTAAATAAGATGAACCTAATAATAGAATTCTTATGCATTTCCTAAATTTACTTAGTTATCAAATATTAATCTAATTTCTGCTAAAGCCAAAATTGCTAAACCAAAGTTATTATTACATTTATCTATGAGTTAAGAATAAAGGATAGTTCTTTTGGATAAATATAAAATATAAATAAATTATTTTAAATTTTTTATTGTAAATGTACACTTGATTAATTCTACTCATTTCTTGGTTTCTTTAGCTTACTTTCTCTTTTCTTTGACTCCCACAAATTTAGCATTGTACCATTCTTATCTTAATCTTCTGTATACACTCTTAGCTCTTAATTCTTTAGAGATAACTGTGGCTTTCTCTCTCTTTGGAGTTCTTTAGAATGTAATAACCTGTTATGAATATAAAGAATATATACTTCTGGATTAGTATTTTATGTTACTGGTTATGCTACAACATCATTTGCTGAATCTTTAACAACTCCATTCTTTGGTTTGCCAGCTACTCTTGGGAAGAGGACTAATTTTGATAAATAAGCCTTGATTCTTTTAACATTAGCTGCCAATTCTTCTTAGCTATTATTTCTTCTTCTGTGATCTACTGCAATTCCTACTGTTCTGGCGAATTAAGCATTAAGACCTGCTTCTTTCAATTCAATCAAAGAGAATCCTCTTCCTAATTTCTAAACTCCATTATATTTTATTGTTTATCCTCTTACAACTGGTCTAAGTAATTCAACTGGTCTTGGAGAAGCTCCTATTAAAGATTTATTATGTTATTTATTTACTTAATGCATTTGCTTATCTTCTTTATTATCTTCTTCTTTTTGCTGCTGGTTGATTGTAATATGTCTTCACAAATCTTGTCCAATGTTTTCTTAAATGGGCATTTGGAAGTTGTTAGTTGTGCTTCATTTTTAGAAAAAATTTAAAAAATAAATATAAGGATATTTAAAAATATATTAAATGACTCAAATGAATATTTTATTCAAATAAAACTTAATATAATTCCAATCTTCTGAAAAAATAAGTAAATACTATTTAAATAATTTATATATTTGTTATCAATATTGAATTTCTTAAACTAATATTTCTCTTAACTGTATATCAAGATTCTAAATTAATAAAAACTTATTTTTTTGACTCAAGATAGTGTAAAAATTAAATAGGATATTATTTAGATTGACTAACTTTAAATCTTAATTATTGTTTGTATTTGAAAAAGTAATATTATACAATTTTATTCTATTTTATTAGCGAGATGTAAATTTAACAACGTAATAATTGAAAAAAGAATTGATAATCCTTTTATTAGTTAAAATTAAATTTAGTTCTAGAATAAATGGTATGTTTATATATCTGTTTGTGTATATATACTTATATCTCAAAATATTCAATCTTTAGCTGCTCTATAAATTTTATTGCAAGCATCTTCTAAAAGACCTAAAAGAGATTCTTGAGATTCTTCTCTTAATTTTTTTTCTTCTTCGATTTCGCTCTTAACTCGTGAAACAAGGTCTTTTAGCATTTCAAAGATTGCTGCTTCTGATTCCTCTCTGAATTAATTTATTTAATCAGTACCTTAATTTCTTCTAATTAGCTAAACCTTCATTCAATCGTTTAATTTCGTCTCCAGCTCTTCTCAAAGTACCATTGTCACTATCTTCTCTATCTTATCCTTCAGTTTTAACCATGTCATATAATTTTGGTAAATCATTTTCCAATGATGTAGTGATATTTTCAATTTATTCTTATCTAATCTTTCCTTCAGTTTATACATCTGACTTCAAATATACAACCTACTTAGGGAATTGTATATATACTTTTTCGTCTAAATATCCTTATAATTTGAGATTTCCATCTTTTCTTAAAGCTATTTCTTATTCGAGTTTAGTTGTGATTCTACTTTCGAAAGCAGCAATTTCTCTCACTCTTTGTTCAAATTAAGTTTCGAAAGCATTATTTTCCTCTTCGATTTATTTTTGAAGACGAACTATTTCATCTTTCAGTGAGTGCTATATGATTGTATTACTATAATTTACCAATTTTCTATTGTATGAAGTTATTGTGTCTTGCATTCTCTCCTCTACACCAGTTATTCTTCCACAAATATTGTCAATTCTATGGGCTTTTGATGAATCATGCTATAATTAGATTGAGTTGAGCTTTTCAGAGATTTTAGCAAATCTTTCGTTGAAAGGTGTATTTGGATTCATTTTTATTAACAAATTTATTTAAGTATATTTATTTTTAAAGCTTAATACAGAAATAAACATAATATAAAATTTAACTAAGATATTTTACATTATAATTAATTAACAAGCAAGTTTTTTTTTTTACATAAATAAAGTTAAAAACTTATTTCGGTTTCCTCCAATAGATCTAAATAAAAAATGAATTTAATTAACTAAAGCTATTATAAAATAGACATTATTTTTAGATAGAATTATATAAAATTCTTAGAAGAAATGTTTAATAATAAGTATACTTTTTTAATTTAAATAAATAAATGTATATTTCATTTGTTTATTTATACTTATTTATATGAAAAACTAAATTTTGATTACATTCTTACATTTTGAACTAAATATACCTTCTAATTGGCTTAAGCAATTACAAGTTCGATAATTATAATGAAATATTTAAAAATTATGATGTAAAAAAGTAATTTATTTAATTTCTTAAATTTAATGATACTGTAAGATAGTTAATTCCCTCTTATCTCAAATATTAAATGTTGAGCAAATAATAATTATTTATAATTTATAGTAGTCAATGAAGGATACTATTAAGAGTGAAGAAAATATAGCTCTTCAAAATAGTTTTGAAAAACTCAGGTAATTGATATTTATGAATTTTGCAGGAAAAGTAATCGACCCTAACAATATTAAAAAGTAGACGAGAATATCAGACAATAGATAATAGATTAAGCTTGCAATAAAGGATAGCCATTAAGATAGGTATAATTAATTGTTAACCTTACAGATTGCCCAAAACCTAGGTATTAAATATTCAACAGCGAAAGCTATTGTTTAAGTGTACTAAAGTGAAGGAAGAATTGGAAAAAAACGAACAAGAGATAAAAGAATTTTTTAAGAGATTGAAACCTTTATGATAGTGGTCCATAAATAATCAGGAAAAATCGAAAAACTGAAACTCAAGTCAGAGTGCAGTGATCTGAAAACTAATTTTCAAAACGCTAGAATAAAGTAAACCTCTGATATATAAGGTTATTAGTCTTGAAGAAGCTCACTATTCTTAATTAGCTCAATACTTTGGAAACTATAATCTTTAATAAGAAGATGACGCATAAACTTCACAAAATGAAACCTTACTGAACATTGTTAAAACTTTAAATGAGTAGTACTAATAATTTTAGTATATTCCTGAACAAGAATGATGATTAATTTATAACACAATATATAAATATAAACTTTATCCTTTTAAAAGCAATTTTTGGCCACATATTTTCTAGTTTTTTTTCATGATTTATAATTTAATATAATTTATAAATCTTCCTTTATTTATTAAATTATTATATTTGCAAACAAAATTCACTAATTATTTATCTAAACCTAGTAAAAATTTCCCATGCTTTTTCTAAAAATTTAAAAGACAGATATATATATCAAATATTGAAAATATTATTTGTTATTTTTTCTCCTTTTAAATATTTAAAAATTAATACTTAAGAACAAATAAATTACAAGATTTTTAATTAAAGACTAAAATACTTTTGGTTAACACGTTATTAATATTTTTTTGGAGATAAATCTAAATTATTAAGTATTTTAATGATTTATTAATTGAATCAAAATCTTAAATAACCTATTGATTTTGATAAATTGAAGTTACAATTTTATGGATAAATGTTTGTTTTATTGAATATTTTACTATTTTTTTTTTTTGATGATTCTTAATAATTAGGTTTATTTGAAGAATAACCTTCCATTCATTTTAAAAGCATATTTACAAATCTAAACTATCTTATTTTATTAAATTTCTATCTATTTCTGTTTTTAAAATTTTTTTTGAATTATTATTTTTATGGTCAATTATTATTATCACTTTTTCATTATTTTAAATTTCTTAAGATTTCTAAAAATCCAAATATTAGATAATCTAATGATAAGTATGATTTATAAAGGTTTTTTGAATTCGTTTTAATACGAAAAAGAAAAATGATCATCTTATTAAATTTTTTAATATAAATTTATATTTAATAAAATTACATAAATTTCTAATGATTAATAACAAGAGTAAATACATAATTAAATATATTTATAAAATCATTATTAACATTTTACTGCTGATCTCCTACAGTATGGACAAGAGTTTTTTATTTTTAGCCATCTTATTAGACAATCTGAATGAAAAATATGTTAGCATTCTAGTAATATAATTTTCTATCTTTTTTGAATATCATCGCCGCATATGGGACATTATATAGTATTGTTGTTTTATTCTTCCAATTATGCTAAATCTACAGCTTAATTTTTCTTTTGTTAGACCTCTAACTAAGAATTAAAGGATTTGATTTCTAGCTTTTCTAAATCTTCTTCTCTCAAATTGGTAATTTGAACTTGAGGGTTATCATTAAAAAATCTACCATCTCTACAATTTCTTAGTTATAAATAATATTAACCCTCGATAATATAGAAATGTTTACTAATATATGTAGGTTATAGATAAATGCTATGATTATGCTTGCTACAGTTAAACCAGCAATTAAGTATGATATTTAATCATAATCAATAACTAATTAAATACCATCTATTATAACTTAAAGAAATTAAATCAAAACAAATAGATTTATTACAAAGTAAATCTTTGTTATCTCAAACACATGAAACATTAACTAATTGATGAGAAACTTTATAAATGGTTTAATTTCTCTTTATAAGTTATCAAACTTGATAGAATAATAAAAGCCTAACATAAAAATGTGATAATTTACAAACAAATATAATTAATGTTTAAAAATAGAATAAGTATTCGTATGTTTAGAATAATCTTTTATCACATTAAGGCAACTAATGTACATCATTTCTTCTGACAATATTCCTTGAATAGAATGAATAAACATGATTGCAAATAAAAAAAGCAGATGCATAGTACAATAATTGTGTTGCTGTGTATTTTTACAGGTTCGTATCAAAGGTTCCATACAAAGCAATAACGAAACTGAAAATCTAGTTGAACTATAGAAAATACGCTACCTCATTAAATAGAATAATAGGATAAGAGACTTTGTAATGGTTTTGCCATATATTAATTAGCAAATTTCTTAAATTATCTCCAGTTCCTAAATAAGCATGCCAAATTAGAGTAACCCAAATATAAATCACTCCTAAATGATACAATATAAAATAAGTTAAAGGTATTTTTAATGCATAGGCTGTCTATATATTATACAAAATTTTACTTGTGATTTATCTGTTTGTATTTGATCATACAAATAGTAGGAGCCTATTGATATAGGGCAACTAATGAATATTATTGCAATTGTTGTGTGTAATATGAGTTTGAGAAAGACCATTTAATGTTTAATATTGGTTTATAAATTATGAGTAAAAAAATTAATAATATCTAAACATTGTTATAAGTTATAATAAATAATCTTATTCAGAATAATTTGATTCGTCACATTATTTAAATTAAGTATGGACATATGTTGCTAATAAATTGAAAGGTAAAATTATGCAGATGCATTAAAACAATTAATCTAGATTTTTAAAAATGAAATTAATGCTCCTAATTTGAATACAATCTATTTAATTAATAAAATTCTTAGTTAAAGCCAAAACTATAAATCAGTCTAATTAAAGTTATTAGAACTATTAAGCCCTGAAATTAATTAAGAAGAAAAATATTTTAACTTAATTTTTGATTTGATCAATTTATACATAGATTAGAATAATTATGCTAAAGCGTAAGCTTAGTTAAAATAATTGAAACAATATATTTTAAATGTTTAAAATAATGTTGTTTTTATGTATATGATTGAACATATGGAGAAATTGTTATAGAGTAATAAAAAGAATACAAATGAAAAAACACAAGTAATTCCCATCAATTAATTATAGCTTGAAATATTTGAAGAGTTAAGAAAACAAGAGAATACATCCAATTATTTCGATGGAATGCCAGTATTTTTAATTCCAGAACGATGGATAACTAAGTGGAGAAGTTTTGTTACTGAAACTCCAATATAATCAAATAATAACTGTTTAAATATTAAAAATGAGATTGATGCTATGGTTAAAATATTAAATATATCAAATGACTTAAATGTAAAAGAATAAATAATGCATCCAGGTCCAATAAACGGGTTTACATTAATATATGTAAAGTAGTTTATTGAATTGGATCAATTTGAACCAAAAAAATACACTAATTATCTTATAAAGGAGAATTTAAGAGAAGGAATAGATTATATTAAAGTAGCATTTAAAACTTATGAATATTTGAAAAATATTTATGGTGGATTTGATGTTCAAAGAATGGTAGTTAAACTTAATCATCTTGAAAAAGGATATGTTGATGTATTAAAAATTCATAATTAATATAGCTAGTTCTTAGATAAATAAAATTTATGTTTTTACCAACTGATCATGAATCAAATATTAGATTAATAGCTGCTAGTAATAAAGATTATATTTCTGATTTAACTTAAAAAATATAGAGAATATTTGGAATTCAAAATTAAGTAAGATGGTGGAAATTTATTAATTATGATGAATAAAACAAATTTATGTAAAATAAAAATTCAAAATTTGTAAATGGGTATTTATTGAATAATTCGACTTAAGTAGAAGAGATTAATTTTAATGAATCAGATATTTTTATTTGTGAAATCAATTTTAATAATAATAATAGTGATTTATTTAACTACGAGATTACAAATTAAAAAGAAGATTAATCTTTAAAATCTTAAATTAATAATAATACTAATCCCCTTAATTTAAAATAAGAATATTCAAATAATAAACATCAAAAAATTAATTATTTTGAAGCTTTTGGTTAAATCCATAATGATAATGATGATAATAATAATCAATTGTTAATAATTAAATCAGGATTGATAGGTTTATAAAATTTAGGAAATACAAGTTTTATGAATTCTGTTTTATAATGTTTAAGTCATACTTACGAATTAACAGATTTTGTTTTAAGTAATGAATTTTAAAACCAAATAAATAAAGAAAATCCTTTAGGTACAAAAGGTCTATTAGCATCAGCTTATTCTGATTTAATGAAATCAATATGGTTTAATAGTGCAAGTTTTGTAAGTCCTCATTAATTAAAAAGTGTAATTCATAGATTTGCTCCTCAATTTTGTGGTTATGGGTAACACGATTCACATGAACTCTTAAATTATTTACTTGATGGTTTACATGAAGATTTAAATAGAGTAAAATAAAAAGCAATAGTTTAAAATTTTGAAATTGCTAATGAGCCAGACACAGAAACTTCTTTAAGATTTTGGAATAATTATTTACTCAGAAATTAAAGTAAAATTTAAGAATTA
This sequence comes from Paramecium sexaurelia, assembly GCA_000733375.1. NCBI lineage: Eukaryota > Ciliophora > Oligohymenophorea > Peniculida > Parameciidae > Paramecium > Paramecium sexaurelia. The sequence goes on from JPFM01000040.1 coordinate 360,222, forward strand.
ATGGTGGGTTAATATAAATAAACAATTATATGTCCAAATTGTTAACTAACTTCCAAGTCATTTGATCCCTTTATAAGTTTATCTCTTCCCATACCAGCTTAAACACTCATTCATATAACTTTATATTTTATATATTAAAAGGAATCTACGCCTTTAAAGATTTAACTTAATGTTAATAGTAACTAAGATATGAATCAAATCTCACAGGAATTATCAAAAGTATTAAATGTTAGTGAAGACCAAATGAATTTTATATTAATAAAAGATCACACAATTATTTCAAGAGTTTAAAAAAATACAAATATAAAATAGCTACTTTAAATTGATGGTTAATTATTTATATTTTAAATTGAAAAAGAATACTATTCTTTGCAGGATTATTAGATTCATGTGGAATTTTATTTCTGTCTTCCTAGAAAAAATTTTAACTAAAATTATGAAATTATCACTTATCCTAGATAATGCATAGTTTCTAAGAACGATCAAATACTTGATCTATTTTAGCAGATTTATAAATAGTTTAAGCCTCTTTTTATGTTAATTTTAGAAGAAGGATTACCATTTTTAAAAGAAAATATTAAAATGGATCATTTTAATTAGTAAATACCTTAAACTTAAGATGAATTTATCGAAGAGATGAACCTATATAAAGAATTTCCTTTCAAACTTATTTATAATGATATAGAATTAAGTATTGATAGTACTGAAACGATTGAAAGTTTGAATTAAAAATTATTGTCAATTTATGTTGTTTTAAACCCTTTATTTACTAAAGAGGATAAGATTCATTTAAAGTTTTAAAGATGTTAAGATTTCTAGATAGAATAAGATACAAAATAGAAAAATGAATAATATTCATTAGATGATTGTCTTAAACAATTTGTAAAATAAGAAATATTAGAAAAAGGAGACGAATGGTATTGTTCTAATTGCAAAACTCATGTTTAAGCAGCTCGATAAATGGAAATTTATAAAGCACCTCAAATTCTAATCATTCATTTATAGAGATTTAGATTAATTTAAAATAATTCCCAATATTTTAATAAGTTTATTACTTAAAAAACAAAATAAAAAATAGCTGCCATGGTTCATTTCCCTAAGAATCTTAATTTAAATAAACACATTCTATCGAAACTAAATAATAATGACCCGATTGATTATACATATGAATTATATGGAGTTTAAAATCATTATGGAGATTTAGCAGGACATTATACATCATATGTTTATAATTCAATAATCAAGCGATGGGTTGACTATGATGATTTAAAAGTAAATCTTATGGAATCAGATATTGAGAGTAAAGCAGCCTATCTACTTTTTTATAGAAGAAATAAAACTTAATAATGTAATTTATGATTAAAAAATTAATTACACTTTAGTTAGTATATTAATATTTTGAAAATCTAATTTTAAAAATAGATTTATATTTCAAAAATATTCTGAAATTTATGTTATAAAATTATTTTTTATACATGATTAGTTGAATTATCAATTATTAATTCTTAAAAATAATTCATTCTAAATGTATTAATTCAAATAACTATTGCAAATGATATTTAAAAAATAATAAATATTTTTCATTAAGTCTCCCCTTGTTGTTATTATTATGGATGAGCAATATATTCAAATTCCTTTTTATTTTATAGTCCAAGACAATTTGTTATCCATTTTGTTAATTCTTCTATTAATTTTGGATATTTAGTTTAATCTTTGATCCATATTGAGATTAGTATAAAATTCTTTTTAGAATGAGCAATCTTTTATATATTCATAAATTTATACAATTCCACAAACACCTTGCAAATGTGGATTATCGTCACTTAAATAATGTAAAATTAATTCTTCCCAAACTCTATTTTCAAATCCTCTTTTAACTCTTAGTATTAATCTACCACCATTCATATTTTAAGGATCTTCCCATACAGGTTGAATTTATTCTTAAAATAAAAAAAATTAAGCTCCTAATGGTAACTTTTCAGGTTTTACCATATAAGAATAGTATGACCAGAAATCTCTTGCTGTTCCAAATGAACCTTACATATGCATATATTTTACCTATTTATTTCAATTAGTCACTAAAATTATCGACATTTTAGTCTTTGTTAACACTTAGCCAAAATGAAAACCTTGACCTTAATTAATAATCCTAGTTCATATACACGTAATTATGTTAAAAAATAAAATAAGTTTTATTTAATAAAATTCTAACAAACTTTAACTCTCATAACTATAAATAAACTTATTCAATATATCAGATTATATAAGCAACATCAAACTTTGTATAAATATCCCTGAATTGATAATTATAGAGAATATATTTATATACTTATATGAAAATAAATATATTAATTCAATCTGAAATAAAAGCTTTTTATCTATCCAAACCTTTATGAGGAATTTCACTATTTTTAAATAAAATATAATATTACTCTTCTTCATTAACTGATGGTTTTTTATCTGAATTTTATTATTAAAATTCCTCTTTCTCTTACTTTAATCTGTCTACATTTAATCTATGAACATTTCCTGGTGTATATGGACTTGATCTTCTTTGACTGTATCTTCTCTCAGGAGTTGAATCATTTTTAATCGATACACCTCCAGAAGGATAAGGTTTTTAAGGCGAATATCTTCTAATTCTTTTATTAGAATACTCATCTAATTTGTATCTGATAAATATGTTTATTTAATACCTTATATTTTATACCCTTTTTTAAATATTTTATGATTCAATAGATTCAGTTGGTCTTAGATCAATTCTATGTTGAACTGTTTTTAAATTCTTTTTACAATTAAAACCTTATAAACCTTTATGTTGAACTTCGTAAGGATTGATTTAATGATGATCACAATGAAATAGTTCTCCAATGTAATGTTAAAGATCTCCCTTTAATCTTTTAGTTTTCTATGATCTTCTGATTTAATCGTTTTCATCAAAATTTGAAGGTTATTAAAATTGTTTAGGACTATTGAATTAATCTTTAGGTCGTGTAAGTTTAGGGGATAATATTTTTATATTATTTGAATCATAGATAAATGTTTTTGATTAATTTGTTGAGTAATTACCTTTTTTATGTATAATACTATGTTAAGAATCTAAATAGCTTTTCTTAGGTAATGTCACTTTACCTATTACTATAATCTAACTCTCTACTAATGGTTACTCAGGTTTTTATTTTTATGTACTATCTGAGCCATCTGCTTATTAGGGAATATCTGCCAATTTAGTTTACATTTTACTAATAGAAAGTTCATTAAATTAAATTTGACTTCTTTTTGCCAAAAATTAAGAAAAAACATCACTTTCGTTAGGAATGATTTCATCTTTTTATTTTTTATCAGTATTAGTTTAAACCATTTCACCTAGCTTTTTATATAAATCCTCAAGATTTTCACATCCTTAAATTTAAGATACTATTAATTTTTTTTTTAAATATCTCCTTTAAACATCTTAATATCTTTATCTTCTAAGATTACAAGGACTTCTAATTTTTCATCTATAATTTATAGTTTATGTTAATTAGATTTATAATTAAATTCCCATTATTCCCAAATCTTTGTAAATGTTTCCTCATTTAAATTTTAATCTTTAAACAATTCATTCCTATGATGATAAAGAAATTTACAAATTTAATCCTTTAGCATATTCATCGAAATCCTATATCTTCAATTCTTATGCATTCTCTTTTACTAATGCCTTAAATGCTTCTGATGGATTCTTGAACTTTTACTATAGGTTTTTCTTTAGAGTAATCCAATTTTCAAGAATGACTTACTAAGCCTGTATCAGTTGTTTCTATTTGGTTAATTCATCGATTTCGGACATGATATTAATAATTAATTAAAATAAAATTTTATTCAATATTACTTTAAACTATTAATGAGAGCATCATTTTATTTTTTTTCTTCTTATATTTTATAATATGCTTCTTGCAATTACTTTCTTATATACTCTTTTTAATATTTCCATTCTTATAAAGTATTTTCACTCTGTTTTTACATATTATTGATAAAAGCACAATCATTAGTATTATGTTTTTATTGTTTTCTGGCAGAATAATAATTATCACTTTTATTATCAAGTTCTATTTCACTTCTATTTTCTTTAATTTATATTTGATAATCTGAAATTTGGGAATTCAGTTTTAATATTTCTATTCTGAATTCATTTAATTCTTATAGATGCTCTTTTTCTTACTGTTAATATAAATTTGAAAATTTATCAATATTAACATTTGAATCAATAACTCTTTATTCAAATTTAGAAATTATAGATCTTAACTTACTTAATTCTTATTTATTTTAATTATCTACTGATTTTAGTTATTAATTATGATCTTACTATAATTATTCTAATTAACATTTTAGATCAGAAATAAAAGTCTCTTAAGCAGAATTTCTCTTTTTTATCTATTCATTATCATGTTTTAATTTTTCAATTAATTTATCTTTTTGTCTATTATCCTCTATTTGAAATTCTTAATAACTCTATAATTCTGATTATAATCTTCTTATTTCAAGTTCTTATTTTGATTAAATTTGAATATGTAAATTCGACAGATTTTTTATAATATGAAACTCATGCTAAATTCTTTATACTGTACTTTCCCAAATTTAAGTAATGTAATTTTAAAGTTCATTTTTATTAATATTTTTAGTAAGATATTCTGATACAGCATTATTTGCTATGTCTACAATTCCCCAAAAATCTTCTTTGTCATAATGATGTATTTCATCAATAAAATTGTTCTTAATTGTTTCTAATTAAATCAATTATAAATCTTAATATCTTCTTTGAGAATCATTAAACAATCTTTCCAAATCCTTTTTTACACTCTTCCATCTCTTTAAGAATATCTCTTTTTCACTATTGGCTTCTAAATAATTTTTTATTTTCTTTAACAACTAAAAATTAATTATTTTAATAAATTTACTATTTAGTTTAATTCAACCAAATCTCCTAAATCTTGATCTTAAAAAAACTCTTCAATTGCTTATTTATAATAATCTATTTAGGTGTTAATGTGATATTCAAATTCTTATTCTTATATCATCTACCATTAAGTGGCAATCTCAGGTAGAGTACCTTAGTTTATAGCATCGACAAAATATCTACAATTATATTTATTTATTACTTAGACATTTCAATAAATGAAAAAGGTGTTATTGCTTTACCTTTATATTATTTAAACTGAACTTTAAATGATAATTTCTTTCTTAAAGCCAACACTTATTCTTAAAATTCAACTCTTAATTCCTCAAATTTTACACTGCTTAATTATTAAAGTGCTTTTTCATCTTCCGTAGGTCTAACTAATGTGATACAATCCCTTTCAGCAAAAAATTAAGAAATATGCCTTCTTATTTTATTTTTATTCTCTATTGTTTCACTTATCCCCTTTAAAGGTTTCAAAGCAGCTTCTAAGTAATCTTTTGGAAGTATTTTATTTCCATACTCATCTTCTAATCTGAGTGTAAAGTCTCTTAATATCCATAAAAAGGAAGGAAATGTTTCAAATAAATCCTTTTATGTATTTTAATCTGCCTTCTATAACATTTTAGTCAAATTAACCTAATAATTTATTATTTCTATTTACGATCAATCCCAAATTTTGCAAAGCCATATCATCTATCGTTCCTACACTGTTATAGATGAAATAACTGCTCATTAACATTGCTAGAAGGAAAACTTTTACATCGTGATTCATATCTTCTTCAACTGAACCAATTCCTTCTGTATCTATTAAAATAGCTGGAATTGGCTCTTTATTTCGGCCTGACTCAAAATTTATCAACTCTGACCACATCCATAGTCCCTAAGTAATATTCATAAAATAATTATTACTTTTGTACAAGCATTTATTGTTGAACCTACTTCAAATCCTCTACTTTATTAAAGCAGTAATTAATTAATTAAATAACTCTTTCCTGTTCTATATTTACCAACAACGACAATCACAGCAAAATTCTTGCATTTATCATTAAAAGATTTTATAATCTATACTGCTTCTTAACAAAGGACCAATTCTAATCAATTCATTTTATTTAATACTTTTTGTTTAAGGCTCAATTGCAATCAATTAAATAGCTCTTGGAGTTTGTTACATTGTAATTTAATTTAACGATTAACTTTTTATAATTAATGTAATTTATGTATATTGTTAATAATCCATTCTCAACAAGTATAAATATATTATATTTATATCAATGTTTTCTATATAGGAATTTTAAATAGATTTCAAATTAGCATTAAAATAATTAACGAACCCTTAAAACAACAATTAATTAAATGGTAAAATGTTATTTAAAATGAGATTATAACCAATTCTATTAAACTTACACTTTAATTAATATTGATAATTATAGATAAGTTATATTATGAAAAATTTGATTGGTTGGATTAATACTTATTTACAACTTCCACTCGTAATAATAGCTAGATAATGTTACAGTTCCTATTTTACTAGATTTCTCAAGATTTTTATCAAATTGTTTCTCACAAAGAAACGACGTTTGGACCAATTTTGATTTACATATATATATGTATTCACTACTTTAGTTTATAACCATTATATAAATGACATATCAAAATCTTTTAAAATGTTTAATTACATCCAAAATAAATTTTAAATAAAATCCAGTAAATATTCTTTATCTCAGAATGTAATTAAAGAAATCCTTAGTTATTAACTTTCATAATACATCTTTATATTTTAAAATTCTAACATTGATTTAATTCTGCATTTAATTTTTAGATGCTAATCCTTTATCTAATTTTAGTTAGTAATACTTTAATCATCTATCTATGTTGTTAATTTTAGCAATGAAATTAAGATTTTAATTTTACGTTTAATAAATATATAAATTTTTGATAATCTTTAATTTTAATTACAATTTAGGTAGCACCATATCCAAATTTATTCTATCAATTTCAAATTGTTAAATATAAAGTAATTTATTATAAGAAAACTGAAAAGGCTGAATTTCATTTTGTAATAAATAAGTTATAGATTATACCAATAAATTTAGATAATTTTTTTCATAATATACTTAGTGAAAAGTTATTATTATGAAACAGAATAAATTTATTGATATTTTTTTTTTTAGTGAAAATATTATTATTATTTTTAATTAAATATGAACGTTTAATCAACTCACTAATCTACTTTATAGGATTTCTAAGTCATACAAGAATTGGGATCTGGTTCTTTTAGCAATGTTTATAGAGTATTTATGGTTTGAATTATTTTAGGTAAAAAGAATAGCAGATGGATAAGAATATGCTTTAAAAAAAGTGAAAATAGCTAACTTAAAATAAAAGGAAAAATAAAATGCACTGAATGAAGTTAGATTTTTATATTCTATAAATGACAACCATATTGTTGCATATAAGGTAAATTCTAATTTGTTATTTAAAGGAAGCTTTTATAGATGAACCATCCTAATGTTTATGCATAGTTATGGAACTACTGTCTGGAGGTGATGTATATAAAAAGATTTCTCAAGCCAGAGGTTCTACTCCATTTTAGGAGATGGACATATGGAGAGCGCTGATTCATATGACTTTAGGGTATATGGAATTAATATTCTTAAAAGATTAAAGGCACTTCATGATTAAAAAGTAGTGCATAGAGATCTGAAGTCTGCTAACGTTTTTTTATCAAGTGATGGAACTTTTAAACTTGGAGATTTAAATGTATCAAAAGTTGCCAAAGGAGGGTTTGTATATACCTAAACAGGTACCCCATATTATGCCAGTCCAGAAGTATGGAGAGATTAACCATATGATATGAAAAGTGATATTTGGTAATTACTACTTTTATTATTTTTAAAGGTCTTTAGGATGTGTAATATATGAAATGTGTTGTCTTTAGACTCCTTTCAGAGCAAAAGATATGGATTTATTATTTCAAAAAGTCTAAAGAGGAACATATGATTAAATACCAAGTAACTATTCAAAAGAATTATCTCAAATTATATCAAGCTTATTAAAAATATAACCAAATCAAAGACCTACATGTGATTAAATACTTTCTAATCCTATTGTTTAAAAATACATGAAAAATTTAGAAACAAATATTGAAACAAAGCCCATCAATAAAACTTTAATGGAAACCATTCAATTTCCAAATAATTTTAAATAATTGAAAAATTAATTACCCAAGGTATGATTAAGATAAAATATTGCAGTCAAACTACGATGAAGTTAATCCAAATATTAGCGGAGATAGAGTATAAGACAATAAATCTACAGATAAATCTACTAGTCCCTTTAGGTATCCTTAACATTAAAATCTCCCTATTACTGAATCCAGGGTAAGCCAAAGCTAAGTCAATGTTATATAAGCATAATAACAATCACCTTAATAAATTAAGAATAGTTCACTAATGGATAAGAATCAAAGTGTTATCTAATAATCTCAATTATAAAATAGATAATAATCATCTGTAAGTAACAAAACTGAAAAACCTTAATCTGCCTAAATAAATTAAAGATAATATCAATATGAAAGAGCTCATGAGTTGAAAGAATAAAAGGACAGGGAGATTAGATTATAAAGAGAAAGAGATTAATTATTAAGAGAAAAAAAAGAAAAAGAGATAAGAGATGCAAAACTAGCTAAAGAAGCTAAAGAAGCTAAAGAAGCAAAAGAAGCAAAAGAAAGATAAATTTAGGAATCCAGACTTCGTGAAAGTAGGGAATAATAAAGACTTTTAATTGAAAAGTAACAAAGAGAATAATATGAATAATAATAATTTAGAAGGGTGTCTCCAATCTCGGCTTAACCTAGAGATAATTCTTATGCAAATTATATTAATTTATAATAACCCAAAAGCTAACATTCATACTCACCTATTACAAGATCAATGGAACAATAAAATATATAAATTGGATATAAGTATCTATTATAATTAACTTAGTGGTTAAAGACCATATTATGGAAATTAAATTTAATAAAGACCAGTTATTAGCTAATCAATTAATGTTAGTCAAAATTATTAAAATCAATATAACAAACCCTATAATTAAGAATCATCTTAATACAGACCTTCATAAACTCCTCAATCGGCTGTTCCTAGATAATAATATAGTCCTTATCAAAAACCTATTACTGATAGGTATCAAGCTCATCCATAATCTGCTCTTCCTTCCTCTAATTTAAGAGAATCTTAAAAAACTGAAAGACCCTAAGTATTTCCAACATAAGCTAAAGTTATGAAATAGAAATAATCAGATTATAATTAGAAAAAAGAATTTTCATCTCCTAATTAATAGGCAATTAGGCCTGCTGGTAAACCTACAAGACCTTAATCCAATAATATTTTTCAATAAAATGATAGAATAATTAAATCAGATTCCAGACCTTAGAATAATTTTATTACAGGAAATTACAATCATTATTATCCTATTGATAATTATTAAAGACATGCATCTGATTAAAACTTAATAAAATACTAGTAAGAATTCATAATATTTTAGACTTCGATAATAAGAAAAATAAGTATTACTACGTCCATAGATTAACAATAGAAAATAATGAGTTTTTAATTATAATACTCATGTTAAAAAAATTATCGTTTTTAAATTATTATAATATTATTCTTAAAATAGCATGTTCAGAAAATATAGTTTCTCTGAAGAAATTTTGGAAGAAGATTTCAGCAGAGAATGGAATTGGGATGATTTTTAATAAGATTCTAATTCTAGGATTACAAAAAAAAGGACATCTCATTTTACTTAATAAGAAGATGATCTTTTATGTCAACAAGTATCGTTGATAGGAAGGAAATGGAAGAAAATAGCATTATAATTTCCAAATAAATCAGATAGAATGTTGAGAAATCGATTTATCAAATTATAATAGTAATCAGATGCAAGTATATTCAAAAATTAATTATAAAGCTGATACAATTTCATCACCTAAGATGGATTTAAGTAGCCATGAACAAAAAATATAGAAAAAACATAAAATTAATGACAAATAACTATTGACTGAAGTAAAGAAATTAAAGTCAATTAAACAAAAAATTGATCTTATTTCTATTCTCGTTAAACAAACTAAAATAGAATTGATAAACTTACTAACTTCTCCTACTTAGTGATTATCAACATAAATTAATAAAATGATTGCAAATTTATTTATTTCAAATACTAAAAAAAGTAAATCTAAATTTTTGTTCAATCAACCTCAAACTTCAAACTTATATTTACACATTCTAAATTTTAGAAAACACTTCTTTATCGAAAAATTTTATTAATCTATCAACTTAAATTTGATGTATAAAAAATACTTAACAATTCAATTATTTGAAAGACTAAAAGTTCTAATTAAATAACATTTAGATAATTCAAAAATTTATCAAACATTTTTCCTTCACTTATTCTAATAATATTTCAACATATTAATTTATAAAATTAATCTGATTTTATAATTTATATTTTTGAAAGTAAATTACCTATGATTTCTTGTATTCTCATCATTTTAAAAAATTTTTCGTTTTTTTTATTAAATTAAAGATTGAATAATCCAAACAAGTTAAATAAATTTTTAGTAATTAATGATCTTCCAGTCTTTTTATTTAAAATTTTAGAATAAAAGTAAAAAAATTAAAAATTTTGATTGAAACTTTATTAAATATGATTAAAAATAACAAAGCATAAGATTTCTAATTTAATAATTAAGAATCTTAAGATTTTAAATAGATGACAATATTAGAAATTTAATTTAAATATTCTTATTTAGCAGTGATTTTAGTAATGAATTTCAATAAAATAAATTAAATAACCAATAAGCAAAATTGATGAAATTTTTTTGAAAAATTTCTTTCTTTAATTAGAGGTAAATCAGTTTCAAGATTATTAATTAAGGTATAATATTCTTCAATTAAACATTTAAGAAGTTTTATTATTATTTACTATTTTAAGGTAATTATGAAATCTTTATAGTAGAATTTGTTAAGATAAAAAGTGAATTTAAGAGATTATATGATGATATATGAAAATAAATAATTGATAATTAAATAATTATAAATAATGCTTGATTAAGCTATTGAAGTTTAAATAAGTAAAATTATGCTCTAAGCATCAAAAATTTACGTTCCAATTATCCATAATCCTGATGATAAAATAACAATATTATATGAGATTTTAGGGAAGCAAAATTTGAAGGAAGTTTGGAGATTATAATTTTTGAATTAAAATGTAGATTTCCTAATGAGATAAGGTTATGATGAATTGTTCTATATAAATTAAAATAAAATCCTCATATTGAAAGACTCAAATTTTATAACTTATAATTTAAATGAAAAAATAGAAGTCGATTAGTCAATATAAATTGAAAAAGGTGAATACAATCATTTTTCTATATATAATTGCGGATAAGAGCAATTCGTATTTTTTTTAAGCAAGTATAGCATAACTACTGAATTATAATAAAGTGGAAGCCAATACACTTTGAAAATATATAATATTTTGAAATTAGAATTAGTATAGGAGGTAAAGTTTTCAGCATCAGTAAGAGCTTTAGTTGTGTCACCAATTAGCAGGTAGAAATGCTTTATGATGAATCCTAATTCCCCTACTAATAAAACAGTGCAATTTATAATTTATGATGAAAATTAAGTACAGAGAAAGATAATATAAGTAAAAGAGACAAAAAATGAATTAAGAGGAACAATAGTTAAAGTTCTTAATGTAATGAAAATATTTAAATTTCTAGTATTAAGAAGACTTGATATTTGTTTATAATTCAAATGGTGTTAATAAATAATTTCTTCTTTTCTATTGTATTGAGAATGGAAATGAAAATATTCATGAATTGGATATATCTTATTCATTTTAGATAAGAGATGCTTAGATAAAAGATAATATGATTTTAATAAATTGTTTTAATAAGTGTTTAAATAGTGAAAACTCATTTTTCTATGATATTGAGGAAAAGAAAATTAAATTAATATCAAGCGGAGATAATATGAATTATTATTATAGTAAGAATATAATAATTTAACATAATAATGAGAGTGTTAATTTATAGTTAATGGCCTCTCCCTTGATGATGATGACCCATTTTATTGATAAAATTGATTATGATTAATTTATTAAATAAGAATTAACTGAGTTTTGACAATAATAATTATTTATTCGAATTAAATCTTAAATATAGAGACATCTTTTAAAAATTCTAATATTATCAGTTCTTCAATAAAAAATCTCTAATAATATGGATGTTATAGTCTATTATTTATTTAAAATTTATCATTTCTAAAAAAGTCGAAAATGCATATATATTATCAGAATAAATGTCATATTATATTAGCCATTAATTACTATAAATATTAATGAGAATTTATATCATCTTAATAATGAATTAGTTATGGGATAGAAGATTAATTAAAAAAATGAACTATGAATTTTTATAAAAATATTATAATTTAATGAGTGATATATTGATTGATGATCGTATTAGAGACTGGGTATTCTTGCCAATAATAATTGTGATGTTTATGATTCAAATGTTCAGAGGATTATTGACAAAATATATGGATAATAGAAAAACAGCTTAAAAAGTAACATCAAAAGCTTAAGTTGCTGAGATTATTGATAAGTACATAGAGTTGGAAACATAATTAGAAATATAACTTAGCAGTCGTAAAGATTAGGTAGACTACATGGTTTATTGCCAGATTAATCATTTAAAATGAAGAGAGCTCACTTATGTGATCATGAATCAGGTATATTAACAAAGGCAAGTTAAAAGCCAGCAAAGGATCCAATGTAATCAATGTCAATGATGAATCCAGTAGCTATGGCTGATATGCTAAAATAAAATTTAAGTGGAATAGTATTTATGGCACTTTAATATTAATGGGTTTCTTATTTCTTTTCTGGTTTTGTTATTGGAAAAGTTCCATTTCCTTTGACTCAGAAATTTAGAACAATGTTGTAAAGAGGAGTTGATGTTCAAAATTTAGATGTTAGATATATTAGTAGTATAAGTATTTACTTTGTATTGTTGTTCGGAGGATTGTAAAAAATTCAATAATTGATGTTTGGTGATGAAACAGATGAATTTGTAGATGGTAATAAGATATTAATGTATTATAATTAGATACTTAAATGCAAATGTAAATGTCAATGATGGGTATGCCAGCTATGCCATCATTAGGATAATAAAATGATCCAGGAAAATTGTTTATAGCTGAAAGAAGTAATAAGATATAAATAATATAGCTCGATTGGAGGGAGTAAAACATACATTTGAATTGAATAAATCATAAGATAAAGCTTTGAAATCCTTAAAGAGATTTTTAATGTAATGAGTACAATAAATGTTATATATTATTTTGATAAACCATTTGAATTTTTGTCCTACTTAAACTACCTCTGAGTTTCTTCATCAATTTAATTATCAAATAAATGAATATCAAACATCCGATAGAACTTCTAAAGAAAAAAGTCAATTCAGATTCAATCACTTATAAATTCAAATGGAGCAATAATTCTATTTCTATTGAACCTATGACTTAATTAACTTAAGAAATGTTAGTCTTAGTCAATGAGTATGAATTGAGACAATTAGGATTTGATCCATAAGAACCTAAACCATCCAAACATATTAAATAAGATACTCAAAATGGTAAATAATAAGAAGAACAAAAAAGAGAAAGAAAATAGAGTGAAAAAAGTGATAAAACGTAAGATAAAACACCTGAAAAACAAAAATAAACTAAAGATATTGATAACATTTAAAATAATAATAATTCTGGTAATTTAACTGCACATAAACCAAGAAAAAGTAAACCTTGTTAAGTCAAAGCTGTTAGACATGATAATGGGAAAATTGAATTTTTAGTTAATTTTGAAGATTCAGTTCTTACTAATTGGGTATCATTAGATGAAATGAAGGAAAAGGCACCTTTGGCAATTTGTGAATTTTTATTAGGAAAAGTTAAATATGGAGGAGGAACATCAAATAATAAAAAATGATTAAGAATTATTATTAAATTAATTATATTAAATATGGGACATAGATTATCTGATCCTAAACGATTTGGATTAGCTAGAACATCTAAATAAAGATGGCACTTATGGAGAACTTAAATGACCTAATTAGTGACACATGAGCGTATCCATACTACTTGGGCTAAAGCTAGAGCCCTTTAATACCTTGCTCATAAAACATTCAAATTAGGACAAGATGCTAGCAAAAATAGAGGTAATGCTATCAATAGACTAATGGGTATTTAACTTCTTTTTATTTCATTTCTAGGTATTTTAACCACTAAGTTTGCTATTAAGAAACTAATTAATGAAATTGTACCTAAATTTAAAGATCCAAAAGAATAAGTTTTCAAAGTAGTAGAAATTAATAGAAGAAAAAGTGATTTTGCTAGAATGGGTTATATTGAGTTTACAAAGAATGAAATTGCCAAATATGAAGAATCCTAATAAAAGTAATTGTAGGAATAAGGTAAAATTGTGGATATAAGCAAATACAATAAAACATGGTTGACAGAGGAAAGAGACTTCATTAAAGATAAATTAGATCAAGCATAATCTAGATTAGATGCTTTATAAGCAGATCCAAATACTCCAAGTGTTGAAATTAAACGAGCTGATTAGGATGTTAAATTCTTCAAACGTAAATTAGAAACAGTTGAAAAGGACTTGTGGATTGAAAATAAGAATCCATTAGATATGAGAAGATATTTCAGAATTTATTGATATATGGAGATGCATTATTCCTATCAACCAATCTTGTAAAATCCATATTTCTTCTTTAGAAATTAGGTCTTTTTTAATTATAATGTACTTCAAATATAAGTATGTTTATGTTGCCTTCGAATCATCTATATGATATTATGATGATTGTCTTTGTTTATTAAAGGCTGCTTTAGAATAATTGACATAACAAATTGTCTTAGGTTTTGGAAGATCACAATTCAATTCATGTATTATTGCTTAAGTATGCCATGATTTTCTTTTAGTTTACTTATCAAGTGGAATATGCTTTTTAGTTGGTTCCCATGGAATCACAAGATTGGTTGCTTACTATAATTTAATATCTTTTTATTCATCAAATATAGTAACTCTCTATCTACAATTTATAGAAACTGAAGGAGTTCTCGGTCTTATACATTTCCAAAATTCATCTTATGATTTTTCAACTTTATTTCTAAATCTAGATGTAGCTGATTGCTCCCTCTTATTAGCAGTTGTATGAAAATGTTAATGAAATGTTTATAAACCTACAAGTTGCTCTTCGCCTTATATAGATTCTACAGGCCCATCAACTTTCAAAATTTATCCTAACGATTTATCAAGAAGAATTTATCGAATTTTTGATTTTTCTATCATTAAAATTAATATTGTTAAATATATATATATTATTACCACACTTAATCATTATTATTCTAAAGATTTCTAAATTCTAAATACTTAATAAATAGTGTTATTATTTTTTTACTTAAAAATTAAATTCAAATTTATTTATTCATATTATAATCTACAATCATTATTACAGATTGATATTAATTCTAATCGATTTGAGTTATAACAATAGAGTCATTAAAAACATATAGCTACATCTAAGAGATAGTAATGCTTTGAATTATTAATTTTTTTATTATTTATTATATTAATCATAATCTCTTTTTAGATAACAAAATATAGTATACTTAAATTATATTTAATTTTAAAAAAAATAATAAGATAACATCTAATAATTGCCTAATTTATATTTGTTAATATTTATTAATCATAATAATAAGATCTGATAGTCTAGTATCCAATTTAATTTAAATTATGGAAATTTTAGTTAATAGTGTGAGAATGATGTGAAATTTTTGATTTTGATTTATTTTTGTTGATGAATGCAAAAAAGATTAAATTAGAATAAAAACCTTAAAAATAAGGGGCTCTTAACAATTTAGGATAAATTTTGTTAAGTTATATTTAGCCTAAGGTAAAAAAGTGATTTGCTAATACAAATAGTCAAGAGGTTATAATAGAAATTTAACAATTTTAAGTTTTAGTACATTGTTAATCCATTTTAACAACCATTTATGGAATACTTGAAAAAATTAGAAAAAAACTTGAGAATTCTATTGTAGATTATTTTTAATTTTCTGAGTTATTATTCCTCTTGATTATATCCTCATTGTCCTCGTTTAAAAATAAAAGCCTTAAGAGTTGATAACAAATAATTTATATTTCTGTCTCATTAAAATTATTATTTAAATTTAAGTAGATTTTGTCAAATCATGGATATAAAGTTTCTTTAATCTATTATAATTTATAATTGCTTTACTATAAATATAATATCTCTTACTAAAATCGATTTTTAGTATCAATTTTATATTTTATTTTATAGAGATTTTATGACTATACCTAATTATAAAAGACTCTAGGATTTTCATCAATTTTAAGAAATAATTCCAATTTCTGTTAGTAAATCGATAAACTATAACCAGTAATAGGTTCTTTCAACCATGGAGTATATTAATTTTATGTTCGATATAAGCATCTTCTCATAAAAACACATTAAAGAAGTATTTGAAATATATTAAAATACTTGTCTACAATACCTTTCTCGATTTATCCTTATTTTAATCTTAGCAAAGTAGTCTGATGATTTTTGAATAATTATTTCATAAATTTACTAAATTTATCTAGTTTAATTTTTCTTAAAAAGTTCTTTATAATAGAATATATTAAAAAAGTGATATGGTTCTTGTTTTAAAATAATCAACTTCTTAGTTGTTATTGTTAAGTTGATATCATCAGGATGATTATCTTCATTTGAGTTTAGTTTAAGAAATCAATTACGATGAGAAGTATTACAAAGAGAGAATATATATTAATTTATTAACGGATATATATATCAAAGAAATACTCAAAAATGAATTACTATATAGAAAGTCAATTATCAAAAATGAGTTAATTACTGGATTAAAAGCAACAAGAGATCAATAAGTTGAAAGCATAGATAGATAAATATTTAAACTACGATTTGTAAGAATTGCTTATATTTCAGATAATTAGAAGAACTAAATCAGTATATTGTGTAATTAAACTCCTAATTTTCTTAATAAGAACAGACTCATAAAGAAGAGATTTATTTTATGCAAAGAGAATTAACATTTGCTTAAGATGAAATTAAACATTTACAGGTATTTATTTTTAAAGTTTTTATCAGAAAACGAGGGGTTTGAATGAATAACAATAGATAGCATCGCTTTTAAAGGAATTGTCTGAACTTAAATAAGAGAATAATCAAATAAAAGTAGAATTATCAAAGCAATAAGAATAGCCTAGAACTAATTCTATTCAAGAAAACATTATTAATGAAATTAGGGTAAACATATAAAATTAATTATTTATATAGAGAGTTTCTCCGTATATGAAAGTGCATAATTGTAGTTTTACAAGTCCATCTTAGAATATTGTAAAAGAAAGAAGAGTTCCATCACTTCCTGATGTAAGTTCAAATCGTTTGTCAATTAACAAAACATCTTTTCACAATTTATAATAGAATCAACCTTATAGACAAAAACCTCCCCTTTAATAAATATAAAATATCAGTCCTAAAAAGTAATTGTTATTTGTTCGTCAATGATTAATTTTTATATATATGTATGAATTATTAACTTTGAAAATTTAATTTATAATTAATGAGTAGTTTTAATACGAAATTGAATTTCTTATAGTCAGAAATTAAGCTTCTAGCAGATGAAAATACTTAGCTTAGACACCTTCTTTAATTAAATAAATAAATTCTTAAAATTCAAGGAGGGTAGGGAAGCACAAACATTGTAATTAAATAATTGAATTCAGTCATTACCAAGTGGCCCATAGTTATCTATAGAAGTATGCAAGTCTGAATGTAATGATTAAAATGATACTTAATTCATAATATCAAATTTGATGGATGAAAATACTAAATTATTGTCTATCATTGAAGATTTAAGATAATAGAGAGATTAATTGAGAGCATAAGTAAAATCACATTTTAAATTAGAATCTATTATTGTAATAAATTGAAATAGAGAATTCTTAAAGAATTTTGGATATTCAGGCTGAAAAGCATTAGAAATTAATTGATTATTAAAATTAAATTCTAGGAAAAGATAATCAAATATAGGAATTGAGTGATTAATTATAAAACATTCTCTCCAGAAAGCGTCTGAAAACAAAATTTGTAAATATTAAGATAATTAAAAAAGCATATACCTTTATAAAGTGAGTACTTAATGTTTTAAAATCAACTAGAGTCAATGAGCAAAATTCTAAGTTAATACTATTAGGAGAATAAAATTTTTAAGTAAGAAAACAAGAAAATATCATTATTGTTGGATATTTTAACAACTGATAAGAATGCAGAAAATAAATTAAACTCAGAATAGAGTCCTGGAATAAATGATTCTAGTTATTTGGAATAGTTACCTGTAAAAGTAAAGCAAAGTTCAAATCCTAATTAATAAAATTTAGTTCCTAAACTTAATATTAATAAAGCTTAGAAAATCTAATAATTGAATGTTGAAAAACGATAAGAATCTGAAGAGTAATAAATACCATTAGAATAGTTTATAACAGCAGATAAAAAGATTTATCCATAATTCAAGGCTTAAACTCCTAGTTAAAGTAGAGGAGGGCAATTCATGAGTCCTAATAAGATGTTGATTTAATTGACATCTTTGGCTGATTAAAATAAAACTTTATCTAAGCAATTGAATTAATATAAGTAAAAACTATAAGATGAATTACTGTTAACTAAATCATTAGAAGGTAAGTTAGATGAATTGTATCGATATGTTTAAGATATAGAAAAAGCAAACGAGATTTTAATAAATTCGTAATCGAAACTTACAACTACAATTTAGAGACTTAAAGAATAGATAGTGGAAGGAAAGATTAAGGAGCCTTAGAGAAAGCATAGACATAATTTAACTCTTTAAGATCAAAAGAATTTATATAATAAATAAAAGGATAGATGTAATTCGATACACTGATTTATGATAATTTAATTATGTATATGAGAAAAAATAAACTAACTTAAAAACTAATTGTAAATCGTGGTATTTCTTAATTAAGAAATACTTAAGATTAAGAAGAGACTGATTAATTACCTATGATAAAACCTAAATCAGTAGTTAGGAATTCAAAAAAAAACTTTGAGATAAAAAAAGTTAGAATAAAAGTAGCTATATCTGATGATAAATTGGAAATAAATAATAAATAAAGCAAATTGAACCCAACTAAATAAGATGAATCTCCTCAAATAAGCGATAGAAATTAGTCTCCTTAATCTAGTGTTAAGAAAACAAAGGAAGAAAATAACAAATCGGTATAAAGTAATTTTAAAGTATTTAAAATTTAGAGAAGTCAGTACATTAAGAATATGATATTGATGATAATTTGGAAGATAATTTAGAGAGTTTTGTTAAACTATATCATTCAATTATTTCTTTAATGGATTCGATGAGAAAAGTAAATAAAATTATGAATATTTTGATTAGAATGTAAGTGATCTTGTAGATTAGATCAATCGATTTCTAGAAATTATTGATGGAGTTCATTTTTGTTAGATTGAAAAGCTTTTAAATGAAAATAGCAAATAATTTAGGCAGATTTTAATATTGATTAAAATAGGAGTATTTTGCCTTATAATTCTTAGATTATAGTTATCATAAATTCTTTTTTTGATTAACACTTATATACAAGTAATATAGTGAACTTTAAAAATATTCTGATTTATAATTTGCAAAATTATCTACTGTTAGGAGATATGATATTATTAAAGACATAAAAATAAGAATTATAAAACATAATAAACTAAAATAAAAAATATTTTGGGAGTAAGAAAGTAGATTCGAATACCTAAATTAGATAAAATGTAGAATTATTATCAGGCTTATATAAATCATTAACCAAGTAATCGAAAGATCTTTATCAATTTATATGTACCTATATAAAATAAATACCGTATCTTCGAATATTAGAATCTAATTTGGTATTATAGAATTACATATCCCTCTATTTTACAATGTAGCAAAGTTATCATGGGTTATTGGGAATTCCTTTAATATGTGTAGCTAATAAGCCATATTTACCAAGAGATGGAAGTCATGAATTCACTTTAATTTTAGATATGGATGAAACTTTAATACATTTTATTGATTAAACTAAAAGTTTTTTAGTAAGGCCATATACGGAACAATTTCTAGAAGAAATGAGTAATTACTATGAAATTGCAGTATTTACAGCAGGCTTACCTGATTATGCCAATTGGATATTAGATTAAGTGGATAAAAATAAGCATATTCAATATCGTCTATATAGATAACATGCGATGCAATATCAAAATCATTTTGTTAAGGATTTATCTAGATTAGGTCGCAATCTTAAAAAAGTTATAATAGTAGATAATATTGCTGATAATTTTCAGCATCAACCAGAAAATGGTATTTTTATTAGAACATGGTATAATGATTAAGATGATAAAGAATTATTAGATTTGAGTGTATTCTTAAAAAAATTAGTTGAAAATGGATGTGATGATGTTAGAGAGATACTAAAAAATTATAAAAGTTCATAACTACCCTAAATTTGATACTTGTTTTATATAATTAACAAAAAAATATCTTTAATATTAATAAAAAATTATTTAAGAATGGCTTCCTTTAGACCTCAGTCTTCTTAAGCTATTTCGGTTAGATCACCTAGCAGGAGTATAATATATTAATTTTAAGTTAGTTATTCCGATGGCAACTAACATGGGTCATTCTTACGTGATTCCAGCAGCACAAAATCTACCAACAACAGTAATAGTGAAGGAGAATAATCCAGTTTCTTATGATAAAGAAAAAGAACATGATGATGAATATAAAGATGAATTAGAATAGTGGAAAAAAAAATACTTCACTTTGGAAGCTTAACTAGCTAAATATGATATAGAGAATGAAATAGTACTATTAATATGAATATTTAAGAAAGACGAACTTTAATCAAGATTTTTAGGTTCTTAAGAAGATGCTAAAAAGAATAAAATTGAAGTTTCTAAGATTTAGGCAGAGATGGATAATCAAAGATCAAATATGAATGATTTAGTAATTGAAAATCAAAAATTACTGAATTAGTAAGTAGAAGTAGAAAGATTAAAAAAACTAGTTATTGAAAGAGAGGATACTATTGGTTAAGTATTAAAATTCATATAAATCTAAAGTTATCACAAAAGTGCAAAGAATATTAGGAATAGTTATAAGAATTGGAAGAGTTTTAATAGGCTTTGTAAGATATGCATAATCAAAATGAAGGAAAAGATAAGATAATAGAATAATGGAAATTAAAGTATTCTGAAAATGATTAAAATAAATAAAAGGAAATTGATGAATTGAAATCAAAGTTAGCAGAATTTAATCCAGCAGAAGTATAATTTCTTAAGAATCAATTTGATAGAGCAAAATAAGAATGGTAGAATGTTTAGAAGAAATAGTAATAAGATTTAGCTGATGCTCTTAAATAATTGGATCAGTGGAAAATAAAATATAATGTAAAAATTAATTTATATTTGAGAATCTTGATCTTCAACATTAATAATTATCATCTGCATAAAAAGAATCAGTTGCAAGAATTCATACATTAGCTTAAGAATAAAATAAATTAACAATTTAAGTTCATAATTTAAATGATGACAAATAAAAGTTATAAATTGAATTAGAATCAACTAAAGGTTAATTAAAATTGCATTAAGGATTAATTGGAGAGTTGGAAAGATTGAAAAAATTATTGACTGATAAGAGTTCAGAACTTTAACAATTATAATAATAATCACAATAAAAAGATATTGATCTAAATAATGCAGATTTGACTATATAAGAACAAAATTAAAAAATCAAATCATTATCTTTATTGTAATAAGAGAATTAAAGATTGTCTTCAGAATTAGATTAATAACATAGATTAAATGAATAATTGAACTAGTAAAATTCAGATCTAAAAAAAAATCTTGATCGATATAAGCTTTTAGAGGAAGAGAAAATGTAATTAGAAAGTAAAGTTAGTATGTTAGCATCAGAAATTGAAAGATTAAAAGTATAATTAAAATAGAAAAATGAAAAAATCTTAGAAGAGTAAGAAGAATTAAAAAATTTATAAGAGAAATTAAATGAAATTGATGAATTATAAAAGTAGATTGATGATTTAGTTCGTTAATTAGATTAAGCAAACAATACTATTAATGAATTAGAAAAGAATTTTTAAGTTATTTCCAACCTTGAGTAAAAGTTAAATGATGCAAATAATAAAATATATGATTTAGAGAATAAAGTCGCAATGTTAAGTGCTGAATCTCAAAGATTAAGATATCTAAATGATTAGAAAAATGAATAATTAAAAGCAGCTGAACAATAATTATCAGAATTTAATCTTCTTAAAGAATAATTAAATTAATTATAAAATAAATATGATGCTCAATAATAAATGAACTAAAATTATTAATCTGAATTAGAAAAACTAAGAGGACAATCTTCTTAATAAGATACAAATATTGCTGAATTAAGAAGACAATTAGATGAATAAAAGGCTTAGAATGTTATTCATAAATAAGCCAATTCTGAGTAAATCATAGCTGAGTTGCAATAATAACTAAGTTCGTTATAATAAAGTTATAAGAAAGTATCAGAATCTAATTTAGCCAATGAAGAAGATCCAACTTTGGATTTATAAAATAGAATAATATTATTAAAATAAGAGAATCAACGATTGAATGAAACGATTTTATAAAAGAATCAAGAAGTATTAAATCATTAATAACAAAATCAATAATTACAAAAAGATTTATTATCTTTAGATGTGATGAAAGTTTAAATATAATAATTGAATGATTAGAATTCAGTTTTGTAAGAATAAATATAAAATGAAAAACAAAATAGATAAAATTTAGAATAGAGAATTCAATAATCAGAATAAGAAAAATATGATCTTCAAAGTAAATGTGCCATGCTCTCAACACATATTGAAGGTATGAAATATAAACTTGAAAAAATGGAAAATGTTGATGAACTTAAAAAAATAATCTAAGATTTACAAGCTTAATTAGCTGAAATGGATGCATTAAAATTAGAAATTGAAAGCTTAAATGATAGAATAGCTGGATTGGAAAGAGAATTAAAATTATGGAAACAAAAACATGAATAATTAGATTAATAATATCAATAATTACTTCATTCTAAAGAATAAATGGAAAATAAATTAGCTATGCTCTCTTCTGAAATTGAAAGATTAAAGGTTCTTAACTAAAAAAAGTAAGGAGAAATTGATTAATAAAATTAAGAATTAATGAAAATGGATTAAGAATTAAATGATATTCATAATTAATTAGAAGATATTAATGAATTAAAAACCTAATTGAATTCTCTTGAAAATTAGCTTTAATAATAAATTGATGAAAATTAAAATAAATCATCTGAAATTATCTAACTCAAGTAACAAGTTGCTGAAATAGAAGGATTGCTAGTAAATTAAGAAGATCTTTAGAATTAAATTAAAAAATTAGAAAAGGAATTATAAACAAATAGCGATATTATAGAACAGTTCAAATAAAAAATTACTTAATTAGAAAGTAAAATTGCTGAACTTGAAGATATTAAAGTATATTTAATAATGTTATTATAATAGTATAAATATGAAGATAAAATGGCTCTTTTGAGTAGTGAAGTTAAAAGACACGAGTATAAAGCTAAGAAATTAGAAGAAAAATCGAATGATCTCCAAGTCTAAGTTGAAAATTTAACTCATGATTTAAATTAGGCCGACGAAAAAATAGTAGAATTAGAAAAAGTATATTAAAATCTTTATAAATTCTAGGATTTAGGATAGTGGAAATTTGAATACTCAAAATTAAATAGTCTTCAATATAAAATAGATGAATACAGTTTCTTATTAGTGGTTTCATTTGCTGAAATTGAAGCTTTAAGATCATAAAACTCTTCATTAAATGAATAACTAGATAACCATTAAAAAACAAAAGTGGCTTTGGCCTTAACATAATGAGATTTACAATAATAAAATATTTATAACAACTAAAACATTTTAAAAATTTAATTTCTATTTTTATAGTTATCACTATTTCAAATTAAAAAAAATCGAATTTCAATAATTAATAAAATCTTGATATTTTTATTTTTAAATAAGATATCTGCAGCCAATTCAATTTAATATTAGAATCAAGCATTCAAGGATTAATTTTAGTTAGGGAGGATTATCCTTAATCCATATTAATCAAGTAGAATTTTATCGATTTAATTTGAGAAATATATCCAAATTAAATATCATTATAAAAGATAATCAAAAATAGCAGTTAGTGAATAAAATATTTTTTTCCTTTCAATATGGTTTAAGTTAAAAATTAGAATTTCATATTCATGAAAAAAAAGATCAACTTTTTAGAACTAACAATTTATGATAGTTTCTAATGTTATAATTATAGACAAATAATCCATACATCAAAGATTATATAATATAAGAAAGAAAGAAAATATAAAATATGGGTTATTCACTTTTATTCTTTAGGATTTTTGTGGTTATGTAGTAATATGAAGAATCTGAAAGACTTATTTTTCTTTAGGTTTTAATAATATAATTAAATACTTAGAATTCTTGCAAAATCACTTAAAAGTTAGACAATTCCACAAATTCTAAATTTGTTTTTAAGATTTTTTAAGTGGATTTCTTTGAGAGTGTTCAAATTTAAGAATTATTTAACCTAGTAGACAATAAATATATCATTTCCTATACAGATTTAATCGTAAGAAGTCACTTTCAGTAGTTACCAGCCTTAATTTTTAATAAGTAGATGCAGATAGTGAGTAGATTAATAGAAAATATAGAATAATTTAAAGTTGATAATTAAAATTAAGAGAATAGAAATTATAATTTTATGATAACAATAACAACTAATTATAATAATAATTATTATTAGAATAATAATAGCAATTAATAATACTATTTTTGTGATATCTTGATAAATTAATAGCGATATGCATCTAACCAAAATAATAGATTGCACCTAAAATTTAGATAATATGACATTCCTTTCCTAATGCATCCATATTTATAGATGCAAACGAGAATCTCTGAATTTAAAGACTATTAGGAAAGCATAGAATAAATTCAGCCGTGACCCTATCAGGATCAACTATTAGCAAATATAAATGATTATTTAATTTATTTAATAATGAGAAGAACAACTTAAACATAATAACCAACCTTGTTTGAATAACTTATTTCAAAACCAGATAAGGTTAAACAAGAACAAGAGAAACAAATTAAAGTATCTAACAATAATTAAAGTTAATAATCAACATCTAATACATAATCTTTGCAAGGTCAAGTATTAAATTTTTTAAAAGATAGCAAACCATAGAATATTAAAATACCATGGATTATCAGAATTATAAATTAACTTTGCGCTATAACGATAAAAATTTGAAAAAAATCGTCATTTAGAACATTAACAATCCTCATAAAAAAATAATCAAAATTTTGACTAAATATAACTTAAGTAATTTAGAAGAACTTACTTTGGAAAATATAGATATTCTAGATACGTAGTTTAAAATTTTTCAATAAAGAGGGGGAATTTAAAAATAATTTTAAAATTTAATACGAGTTACCTTTAATTGTCCTAATATAACAACACTTTCTATTGATTATTTATTTTAAGGCTTATAGAATATTCAATACTTAGATTTAAGTCATACTAAAATAGATAATTAAGGAATCTATAACTTATCTTAACTTAAATGGCCATTTTTAGAAACATTCGTTATATAATGGTGTAACAAAGTGGATAATCTAGATGAAATAGGCGAGAATGCTGAAAATTTTCCAAATCTTAAAATCATAGACTCTCGATTTATTTAAACAGAAAATGAAGCATACAACACAATTATTAATTCAAAAATTAGTATTACTTTAAATCATTTACGATTATATGGAACAAATGTTAATTTATAAACAGCATTTTGGAAATCAACATACTTATTAAATTTATTCATGAATACAATGAAAGATTATAAATTTTAAGAATTTAGAATTTAAAATACTTCTGCTTGTGTTAGCAGTTCAAGCGATTATAAATAAATGAAAGTTAATACATGTAATTATATCATGAAAAGATAGTAATTAGTACTGAAAATTAAAAATTGTAAATTAATGTTTCATGGAAAATCAGTGCTCTTTAAGCGTTGTTATAATTTATTGATACTGCTGAAAATGTAAATAAAAAGTTTGCTAATTTTGGAAGACTATTTGAATTCTTATAGAAGCAATGGTAACTTAGAAAATCTTTGCAAATTCTTTAAATATATTTTGATTTAATCTTATGTGATCCAAATAATTTCGATATTGTTTTAAAAACCATAGTTGATTTTAAAGAGCTTAGGAAACTTAAATTTTAAGTCACAAATTAAAAATTTTTAAAAGAACCAAGCTATTTGTTTTTGTTCAACTAAATCAGTGAATTATAGTAATTAATGTATCTTTAAGTAACACAATATAAATATCATAGTTAGATCTATAAAATAATAAAATCCTAATCGATGAGTCTTTTTTAAATAAAATCTTAAAATCAATCTAACAACTACCATATTTGAATTTATTCTATTTAAATTTAAGGTCAAACAAAATTAAAAATATATTAGATATACACAACTTTAATTCTTAGATCATAAAATCCATTAAAAACCCTTATTTGAATCATATTTATTTAATGGAAACTAAATAAGAAAATCTAAATTACAGATTCAAAGATGCAATTTCTTTATTTCATAGTGACCCTTCCAAATTTATAAACATTAATGAATATAAAAACATAATTATTTAATAAGATGCAGAAAATTAAAAAGAAATATTCTTTAAATAGTAGACAGAACTATTTTATAAAAAGAAAATGAAGCTTATAAGATCGTGTGTATTAGCTAGTTGTTAATATATAAGCTATGAAGATAGATATAGATAATAAGTGATTCATTAAATACTAGATATGATAATTAATGATTAATGAACCCATTGTAATTTACAAAATTTCAAATCATAATATATTTCTTAAATATGTTCTTCGAATCACTTACTTCCTATTAAGTAGGGATTTCATAATAGGAATTATCATTCCAAATCCAAAAGTTTATTAGAACTAAATTTTTATTGTTATTTTATCTGGAGTTAAGAATTTAATTTCCATTATAGATCAATTTAAAATTAGATAAAAATGCTGTAAATCTATCAGTTCAAATTAATTTTTAAATCATAATATGAGTAAATAATATAGTAATTTTATTATTCTCAAAATCACTCTCTATTTTAATCTTTTTTGGTTAAATTTATTGCGTTAAGAAATATCTTTTTTTAAATATATCTTTTATAATCTCTATTTCCCTGTATTAATTTAGCCTTAAATTGAAGTAGTAATTTAATTCTACTTTATAATTCAAAATAGATTATGATTTTAGTTTCCTATTACAAGAAACGAAGACACTCTAAAAAATTTGAGGTGAACCTATTTTATAATGTATTTATTTACTTAATTTTACTCTTCATAAAATCTTTATTAGTATAGACATATTAAACTTTCTAAAAACTATGCCATTCAATTCTGCACTAATTCATATAAAAATTAAAATAATTAGTGCCAAATATAATTAATCAATTCTTAGACGATCTCTAAATCTGACCATCAGGGTAAATTATATCTACATTACCATTAGGATATTCGACTTATTTGACTTTTTAACTATTAATTTTTTAAATTATTCCATCACTAAAAAAAGTTTATTCTTCACCACTAGAATTGATGTACTTTTCAGTTCCGTCTCCAAAGCGAATTTCTTTAGTTCCATCGTTAAAATGAATTTCTATCTATTAGTTTGAGAAATGGTAAATCTAAAAATTATATCTAAAATTATTACATGTGGGCCATTTGCGATAGTTATTTGCGTTGTACTTGCATCTGCAAAATAATAAATTAAAGTTCCATTAGGTAAAGTTTGTTTCAAATCTTTGTTTGTAAAATGAACAATAACATATCCATCAGGAAATACTTCCTTTTTGACTCCATTATGGAATACAATTTCCTTTTTACCGTTTGAATATTATCTAGATATCTTACCATCAGGTCCGACATTTTAATTAACGATTTTAGATGGTACATCTTTATTCTTTTTATACTCTCGATAAAAGCGATTTTAGTCATAATTAAATTCTTATTCTTATATCAAAACATTTATATTTTTTATTGTAAATGGAATACCCTCATCCTACATATCGATTAAATCACATTTCTTACTATTTTAATACAAGGCTTGTCTATTTTATTATAATTATAAATTGTGATTATTTTGGCTATCATAATTGCTTTAACCATGATTATATTGACCATCATTTTCATCACAATCTTCGTCTTCATCTTTTCGGTCAGAATTTAATTTTGAATTTACATTAATTTTTTGCTGATTCTAAATTTACTACTATCGGAATAAATTCGTTGGACTTTATCTTCTATTTAGTTATTGAGTAAATTCTTTCTATTAAGAAAGCCCAGAAAAGCTACATTTCTATTAGATTAATTATGATTTGATTTGTTAAATACTACTTTAAGAATTTGGACGTTTTTGCTCTTATAGTCTAAGTTCTAATGCTTTCACTTCACCTTATAATTCTTAATTTCTTTAACATAATTCTTCGTTCTATTTCTTCAATCTATCGAATGATAACTTATTTTTTTAGTCTTTTTATTTTTATTCTTCTGTTAGTTTCTGTATCTATTATTTTAGTATTTCTATTTCTTCCCTCTCCTTTCTATTGGGAATATTTAAATTGGTTTTTTATTATTTTTCTTATATTCTTTTATCTCTAAGTATCTTTTTCTTTTCTTCTTCCTTCCATTCTTCCAAATCATATTTTTCTATCTCCTTTTACTTTTCCCATTCATCTCTTTCTCTCTGTAGTTATTTCAATTAATCTTCATATTTTATTTTAGCTTTCTTTACTTTTTCATTTTCACTTTTAAATTTAGCTATCTCAGCACTTAAATTATCAATTTTATCTGAAGCATGCTTTCTAACTATATCTTCTTCAGATTATTAAGTTTACACCTTTTTTTGTTTTTCCTATTTCTTTTCTTTTGCATCTTTTTCTTTTTTTAATCCAAAATACGAAGATGCAATTTGTGATTATTTAGGAGGTTCATCATTCCAATCATAATTATCATCAAACTAATATTCTTAACAAGAATCATAATTATTCTCTGATGCATCTTTTTATTTGCATTATTTTTATTATTATATACTAAATTATAATTATTATTTAAGTGATTATTATTGTTTAGGTTGCTCCTTAAACATTTCTTATTTTTTTTGTTTTTATTAACACTCTTTTTACTCTTACATAAATTTAACCTTTTAGTACTATTATTTATCAGTTCTTTAAGTTTTAGTTGAGTTCATTTAAATTAAAATAGATTAACTAGAGGTTACGTTATTTTCTTTTAATATTTCAGCATGTTCTTTCTTAGCAATATCAGATCTCTGCTAAGCATTTGATAAAAACTATCTAGTTCCTTTTTTCAAAAATGGCTGTCTTTTGATACCACCTTTTTCATCTTAATCTATTTCTTCAAATGGCTTTTTTTTGTTATTTCTTGTAGGATACTCATTTAAATCTAAAGTTTTATTTATTTTAATTGGGATATCATCAAAGTAATTTTTATTAGATTTTATTGAAACATCATCAATAACTTAATTTTTATTAGCCTTAATTGGTTTATTATCAAAAGTATTTTTATTAGTTTTAATCGGAATATCATCAAAGGCTAAATCTTTAGATGGTTTAATAGGCATTTCATCAAAGGAATTTTCTTAAATTTTAATTGTATTATAATCTTTACCCTTTTTTTATGTCTTACTTTCCATTTCATCAAAATTATTTTGATTATACTTTGATGTTTAGATAGGGATCTCATCATAATGATTCGAATAATGTCTTTTCTTATTAGTAGGATCATCAAATTATTTTTGTTGTGTATTATATAATTAATTTGTTTACTCATATTCATCCTATTATTTTGTAAAATAATCCGCTTTTTTATTTCTAATGGGTATTTCATCAAAATTATTGCCTTTAATAGGTTAAATTGCAATTTCATCAAATTTATTAGAATATTATTAAAAATTATATTCATCTTGCTAAAATAAATGATTTTAATGAAAATTTGATCTCTTCAATTTATTTTATATTTCTTCATTATTTTCCTTTGGATTGAATTGCTAAATTTATTATTACTATTTTGATTGTTCTTATTCAAATGGTTTAATTTATTGCTACTTTTAATCTTATCTATTTTTATATTAATTAAAAAGATCATTTTCTAGTAATTTGAATTCATGTAACTCATCTCCGTAATTTTAAGATATTTAAATATCATCAAAATGCAGTTATCTATTAGTGTTTACATTAGTTTCCTACTTAATAGTAATATATACCTCTTAATATTTTGATGGATTGAATTTATTGATAAATTAAGATGGCTATTATAATTAAAATTCATCAGGTTTCATTTGATTATAGAATCGATTCATATCATTTACTCTATTATGGTAGAATTTTTCCAAGTCAAAACCTAAGCCTCATAAATTTAATTACCAGATGATGGAGTCTCCATCATTTGTAACGTTTGTTACTGAAACATTTTCATCATATTCTACATCATATGATCATTGGAATTATTGTTTTGATGAGTCATTTCATCGTATTAGATTTGTTAACCGAAATTGCTTTATTGATATTGCATATAGAAATTCAATTCAAATTTTAACAATTAATAACTTCAAAATTAACTCCAAAATTCATAAAGAAATTGGGCTTGATGATCATTTTAAATATTCTTCAATTAGTCACAATGTTGTAAGGCTTCCTTAACAATATCACTGGATTTGCTAGCATCAATCAGTTTTTAAGTACGAAGTTTGAATTATAATAAATATAATATTTAAATATATGGAAATCTATTTTACATTTAGAGATTTATTACCTGTTTTATTTTTCTTCATCAATTACTTATTTAATAAACTCAATATTTTCATCAAGATATTTACAAATCTAATTAATAGGCTCAATGAATTCTTATTAGATTTTATTCGTAAATGTAAATCCTTCATTATCTAATATAACATCGATTTCACTTGGAATTAAAAACTTTGAAAACTCATCTTCGCTTACCATTGTGTCTAAAGATTGATTTTAATAAATTTAATTAAGTATTCTTATTTTTAGATTTTCTATTTATTATTCTTCAAATGAAATGATTAAATTAACGCCTTCAACTCTGACATTTGTAATTTATAGTTTATTTCCATTATTGAGCAGTTCTAAAGAGTTCTCGACATTGCTTACTGCTTTATTGAATTATATCGTGACTGAATTATTTGAAACTTTATCAACTTTAGTAAAGCCAAAGGGTTAAATGACACCAACTAACCATCTATGGTATAGATAAACTCCATGTTCTTTTGGTTGAATATAAATGGCTTATTAAATTAATTCTGTTTCGTCTTTCAACCTTTGAAAAGGCAAAGGTAATAAACCTAAAATTTATTCTGTTTGAATCCTCTAAATAATATTCTCAGATTAGTTATAATTTTTCATAAAATATTTACTTCTGAAATGATAAGCAGAAAAGTTACTAAAGTTTTGTTCAATCTGATTAAATATATAAATATACTTTTTTCTTTGTAAACTCATCTTCTTTTCCAAAAGCACTTATAGAAGATAACCAATTTCTATAATTCCAAACGTGAAAATTTCTTTCATCCCTATCTAACATTTTACTACATAATTCGTACTCTTGTTTTATTGCCTCAATCAATTTAAACTAATTATCTTAATTGCTATATCAAATTATATATTATAATACATTGAAGTAATAAGTTAATCAATTTCTTAACTTCTTAAAACCATCCATTATCTATGAGTCCAAAGGGTATATGATTTAGGATGTTATTTAAGTAATATTGCAATAAGCATAAATTCAGATTGAATCAATTTGACTAGTTATTTATATTCATCTATGCTTTTTGATTCTGAAAGTTGCTTTCCTAAGTTATCGAATTTAGTTTAAAGCACTTCTCTTCTATAATTGTAAATTGTTGCAATTTCAGGACATAACTTTGCCATAAGCTCAGAAAAAGCTAATTAATCTTCGGGTTGATTCACTTAGTTTTTTCTAACTTTAAAAAAATAGTCTAAAGAATCTAAAATCTATTGTCCTTTTTCTGCTCTGAGTTTTATCTCTTCTTCAGACAATATCTCAGCTTTTGATTTAGATTAACCATGCATCATCTTTTATCAGAATATATAAAATTAAATATAATAATTTAATATAAATCATTTGAATAAGCCTAAGTTGTTTCTTTTTCTACCTGTATATTTAGTTGTCTTCTTAACTTTTCTTCCCAATCTATTTTATTTTTCCTTTCGTTTAACAATCCACAACTTAGATTTTTCAGTTATCTTCTTTTATCTTTTTTATTTTCTAATTTTCTTCTATTATCTACCAATCACTTTGACCTTATCTTCATCAGATTCTTCAACCAAACCTTAGATTACATCCATAGTCTTTTTTGATGATTACCCTCCTAATTATACAACAAGATAAAGTTTTTTTGCTTTAGCAGAATTAGGATAGTCAACAACGATATCCCCACTAAATCCTAATTAAATAACTCTTCTTTAGATTACCTGCTCTCAAAGCGGCACTGGTTATCATATTGATTTATTCATTGTTCTCAGGATAGAATTGAAAAACTGCTCTGGCATTATTTTTTAAGCAATTTCTAAGTGATTCAAAAAAAGCTGTGCATCTTCTATAAGGATTTTCTGATTTCTTGAAACTCACGCAAAGCCATTAAATAACAGAAATAGATATAGCGGCATCAAAAACACCAGGTCTAAATTTAAATCCTTGACCAATATCACATAATAATAGTTCTCCTTCAGTCTTTTCTTATTAAGCCACATTTAACATAGATTCTGATATATCCAATCCTACCCAATTTACACCTTCTTAAGTTAAATAAAATCCTGATATTCCTGAACCACATCCAATATCTAAAACTAGACTGCAATCATCAAGGTCAAGATCTAATAATTGGATGGCTCTTTCACTTAGTTATGTTTGAATATTAATTATTCTATTGCAATTTGTATATTTAACACTTTCCTATTGATTATAGTACTAGAGAATGACTAGATTATGATGCTTACTAAATTTGGAGGTAATTGTGATTCTGGTCGTGACATTAATTTTTATAAATTAATTTTAAAAATACTTATAATTTCAAATTAAGCGAAGCATCATATTCTTGAATTCTTTTAGTGAGAGTAATCCATCTCCATTTTTATCAAATTCTTGCATCAAATTTAACCAAGTATCTTAATGAAGTTTATTTCCAGATTAAAACATTTGTCTCAATTCTTCAATAGTTATTTTTCCACTATTATCTTTATCTATAACCTTAAAAGCTTACTCTAATCTTTCCTAAGTTAAAGCAGTTTTTCTATTAATAGTTGCCATTACAAATTCTGAATAATCTATAATTCCAGATTAGTTTTTATCAACTGACTGCATAATTTATTCAACTTATAAAATAGCCTCTGATTCAGGCATTATTTTCTTATAACCTTCAAGTAACTCTTTCTTTGTTAAAACTCCATCAGAGTTTTTATCAAGTGTTTAAAATGTCTTCAACAACTCTTCTTTCTCTTCTTTAGTTGTAAATTGTTTGATTATGTACATATATGTTGCTTCCTAAATTCTCTAGGTAGTCTATCATAATGGACAATAATTTAAACTCTAAATGTCTTCATATTTGTAAGGACACTTTCCAAAACTGGAGCTTTAACTTCATCTTTTGTATATTAGATTATCCAAGGATCTCTAAGACACTCTTATGCTGATTATCTTTTAGATTTATCATATTCAAGCATTTTTCGAATTAATTATTTAGCTTCTGGAGATACACTTAACCATTAAGTTGAAGATAATGAATAAGTTCCCTTTTTAATTGCTTCGTAAATCTCATCATCAGTTTCTCCATCGAAAGGAGGCTTACCGCTTAATAAAATATATAAAACAACTCCAGCTGACCAAATATCGCATTTTTCATTATATTATTCAGTAAACATTTCAGGTGCCATGTAATATGCCTTTTAAAAATTAAATCATTTTTACTGTTCCAATTATCTCTTTTAAATTCTTTCCTGTAGTTCTTTTTGAAGTACCAAAATCTATAACTTTTAACTGACTATCTTTCTGAATACTTTCATACAATAAATTCTCTGGTTTTATATCTCTATGTACAATCCTCTGATTATGACAATAAGCTAAGGCACTCAAAATTTGTTTCATAATCTTAGCTGCATCAACCTCTGAAAAATTATGTATCTCAATTAACTTATCATACAATTCTCCACCTGTACACAATTCAGTGATTATGTATAGTTTCTAGTTTTCTTCAAAAAAATCATATATCTTTATTATATTTGGATGATCCTAACTTAAATGTTAAATTTACAAGCGATTTCAATATATTAACTTCATTGATAATATTCTTATATTCATCAGAATGTTTACTGTTTATCTGCTTTATAGCTCTAAATTATCCACTAGCTACATGTTTAGCTTTCCATACTACTCCAAATGCCCCTTCTCCAAGAGGAGGTTGAATCAATTAATAATCAGTCAAACAACCTTAAGAACCTTCATATATTTCCTTATATGACTATTGATTTAGCTATTTTAATTTTGAACAGTTATACATCACATTCTATTTCCTTTTAAAATTAATTGCATTAACAAGTACCCATTTATAAATGAATTAAATAAACAAACAAATATTTAATATCAAGAATCTGAAATAAATAAAATTTCTAATAATAATAAATAAATGGTTTTTTATATTAAAAGTAATTTAATAGAAAATGTATTAAAGAGTTAAAAACTACAACATTCAAAAAAAAATTGGCTAGGGGGCAAATGGGGTTATACTTCTTGCATTAGATGACAAAAATAGAAAATTAGCTTTAAAGGTCTAACCTTAAATTTCTGATTATGAATTAACAATAAACAAGTAACAAAAATCTATAAATTTAGGTAAATTATGGGAATCAAATTTTAAAATGCTGTCAATATTATCGAGTAATTTTCAGATAACTCAGGTCTAATATAATACTAAATCATTGTATTAGAATATTGTAATAATGGAGACCTTTATAATTATTTATAATTATATTATAATAAATTAAGTAATTAACATAGAAGAGATATGCTATTTTAGGTAGATATAAGAATTATAAATTAGATAGGTTTTGGGATTTGGGAATTACACTAATTGAATATAATTCATCGTGACATCAAACCATCAAATATACTCATTTCATGTCTTGATTAAACAAATTTTACACTAAAAATTTGCGATCTTGGCTTATCAAAATCAGATTATATCCCGAGTCTCAATACTCTTAATATTGGAACTCCTTATTATATGGCTCCTGAATAGATAGATCCTTCTCAAATAAAAGCAATCTATGATAAATCTGTTGATATTTGGGCTTTTGGAGCTCTTATTTATGACTTCTTTTCCGAAAAATAATTATTTTATGGATCTTAATTTTAATAATTACTTCCACAAGATAGTCAAATTTAGGGTTTGAAAAAGAAGCTTGAATAAAAAATTACAGATCCATTACTTTTAGATATTGCTATAGGTTGTCTATCCTATGAACCATCAAAAAGACCTAAAATCGAATAAGTTTTGGTTAATCTTGATGAAAGTAAGTTTTAAATTAAATCACAATAATTTAAGAATGAAAATAATCTTCTCTAACAAATATTTACTTTTTAAATACCTCAGATGTAAATTCCAGATCCTTAAACTCGAATAAACGATTAATAATAATTTAATTAACTTCCTTAGTAAAACTAAGTTTAATTAAATAATGGTTTATAATTTAGCCCTCAACCATAAAATAACTTACAAACTTTTAATCCAGGAAATTAAATACAATAGGGTCAATTTAACCAAATAATTGACCCTATTGTTTAAAGATAGCCAAATTAAATAGAGTAATTAAATTAGCAATAATATTTCAACTAAATTCAATTTTCTAATTCCCAAGAGTAAAATAAAAAAGTATAAGAGTCGAATTAAGTTGATAATTAATAGTAAAAACAGTATTCCCCTCCAATTTAATAAGATCTGTGTAGTTCTTTAAATTAATAGAATTAATTGGAAATTTCAGCTTAAGATTAAAATATACAAAATAAAACTTTAAATATATAGTCAAATTAAATAGATTAGACTATTTAAATGTAAAAGTCTTCTTATAAATCTGACACCTTTATTAAAAATTAAGTTAGATTAAGAACTAAATTGGTTGATAAAAATCTAATAGATGGATTGTGTAAGAATATTGAAGGAGGTTTTACAAAAGAATAAGTCTCAAATTATATTAATAGAGAATTGTTAGGTTTACTGAAAAATGAATTACTTAATTTTAAATTTGAGTGAGTAAGTGTATGAAGCAGAAATAAATTTTATTAAAATTTAAGTACACTTTAAGTCTTAATTCATTTTTTGACAACATATTAAACAAAAATTAATTTTAAATTTAAATGATTCAACTTCTATCATATTCTGTAATACTAATTAGCTTAATAGATATAAATATATATAGGATATTAAATTTTTAAATTTCAAATATTTTCTTGTTCTTATTATCTTTCATCTTTTTCAAGTTCTTCAAGTTTCTTCTTTAATTAAGTCACAGTATTAATCATAAAATCAAAAGAAATCTTTGATTAATCTAAAGTAGATCTTGAGGATTTAGATTAGACAGATTTATTTGCTGAAATATTTAAGCCTTGTTTATTTTGATAAATCTAAACAGTATTATATGTAAAATATACTCTTTATGTGGTTGGAATCTTCAATTTTAATTGATTAATTTAGCTTGATGACTATCTTTATTATTAAAAATATTTATTTGACAGTGTTGTGTTGGGAATCGCTATTTATGGAGGTTATAAATTTGATTGATTCGATTATTATGATTTATGAGTTTATTATACTTTTTAAGTGGTTTAAACAGATGGCTAAGATACTTTTTAAGGAGTTTGTTCAAATTACTTGGAAACTATTTCTTAAGCGATTAAGTTTTAAGATTTTCTAGAAAACCTTTTTTATTTTTCTAAAGGTAGTTCTTATAGTGATGGAATATTAGGTAGTTAATTAAAGGTTAATCTATTGGGATTTAAACTTGCATTAGATAAAAGAAGTTTTTCTTTTTCATTTTCTTCTTTAGCATTAACAAGTTTTCTTAATTTTTAAGACATGATTTCTCTAAATATTAAATTACAAAAAGTTTTACGCTTTTCTTTCATATTAAGTTTATTCACAACATTAAGTATATTATAAAAAACAATCCAAACAAACTTATGTTGTTAAATCTTTCCAACTTTAATTATGTTGTAATTATTAATATTTTTCTTCATTAATTTTACCCCAGACTTTTAAAATTAATGGAGGAATATGATTAAAATTAAATTTCTAATCTTCCTATTCTTCATTCAACAATTAAACTAATTCTTTTATTTATGTATATAATTCATCTTCAGATAACTTATCTTAACAAATTCTTTTTTTCTCAAATAATATAGTCTTTGTATGATTATCATTTTGAAATTCATTTTGAATTTCATACTCTACTATAAGTATTAATTATTACCTTCTTATAAATTTTACTTTTATCTTACTTTTATATTTTTATTAAATAAAACTCTTGGAATTTATTAATCTTATTTCTATCTGATCTTTTCTAGTTCTTCAGGCAATCTAGTAAAATCTTTTTTCACTAAATTCTTATATTTTAAACCAATACTTATTTAAAACTTTCAATAATGAACTATAATTTTAAATTATATAGTTAATGGGAGAATCTATCGCAATTACTACAAATATTTTTAAATTAATAAAGAAGTGATTGCATTTCACCTTAATTATTTATTTTAATAACTGTCTGAGCCTGTTCTTTTGCAAAAGAGACTGGCTCATAATCTTTCCTTAAGACTCTAAAAATTGGGGAAAACATTCTTGTCTATTGCATTATATCATTAAATTTTTCTTTCACTTTAAGGTTTGTACAAAAAAGCAACCAAATTCTATTTTCATAATCAACTTTAAAATATAAGACCATTCTTATAATTTAAATATTTCCACCTGACACTTCTAAAATGTGTTTTACTATATTCACGCATAATTGTTCTAAATCTGCACTCAATAATGGAGAATTGATTGAATCTGCTTATATTAAATATTCCGGTCCATCAAATGTAGCCACCCTTTCTACTTGAGTCTTTCTCATATCATTCATTTTATTGATGTTTGTTTTTCTCATTACCAAACAAAATTGTGGTGACCAAGTTACTTTTATTAAAGAATTCTAATCATTTTTAGGATATATAAATCTTATAAAATTAAGCATTTTTACTTTTAAAGAATTAAATTTAAATCTTTCTCCCTTTGATGAAGAAATATTTTAAAACTCTCATAATCCAAATACTCAAATGTAATAATCTCTTATTATTTATTTTGCATCTGAGATAGTCATAATTTTATATATACTTCACTTGTCATTAATTAAGCAACTGTATTTTCTTATTTAAATGAGTTTTCTACTTAATCTATGAAGACTCTCTCTTTTGTTTTTCTTATTATTTGTCCATCCTATATAGTAAAATATCCTTAAATTTATTATAGGATTTACTAAAATATGGTTGAGCCCATCTATAAATTATAGAATCTGCAACAAAAATTCCATCACATCTACCATGTCCAGTTTTTGGATTCTTTTTCCATATATGAAAAAATAACCACTCTGTACATGTGCCTAGTTTCATTAATAACAATATAATTATTATATTTAATAAAATATAATTATAAAACAATAAGCGAATAAAAAAAAACAAATAATATAAATTTAATGTTTGAATAAACTATTAAAATTAACGAAAAAGAATATACCTTTTTATCATTAATAGGATAAGGGGCTGTAGGAAAAGTTTTTAAAGCTAAATGTTAAGATTAATTATATGCAATAAAAAAGCAAGAATACTTTGGAGAGGGAGAATTTGAATTTTATGTGTTGTTGAGTTAACAGAAATTTAAAAAATTTCGTAATTTAATTTAAATCTACGATGTTTAAAAAATTGATAGATTTTCATACATTGTTATGGAATTAGGTGAATCTTGCTTATATGATCACTTGATTCAAAATAAAATTGACAAAAAAAACATTAGGTTTATAATGTAATAAATTGCATTTGGAATATTTGAATTAACTTAATTGAATTTGGCTCATAGAGATTTAAAACCTGAAAATATTTTAGTTCAAACAATAAAATCAGAATTGACAAACGAATCATAATAAGTTTTCAAAATTTGTGATTTTGGGTTTGTTAAAAATTTTTAAAATTTAAAAACTAAAGCTGTTGGAACTCCTTATTATATTGCTCCAGAATTAATAAATAACACTTGCGATATTTATGATAAAAGATGTGATATTTGGAGTTTTGGATAGCTCATCTATGAAATTGTTGCTGGAAAACTAATGTTTTAAGGTAACTAAATAATTAATATGCTTAGGTAGTACAATGTTTGAAATTTAAAATCAAATTTTGAGAGCAACAGATGATAGCATTTCTAAGCTTGTAGACTAATTATAAATAGATAAAGAGTACAGAGAGCTTTTAAAATAAATGTTGAAAGTAGATTATAAAAGCCGATGTGATATAAAATATGTTCTGGATAGCTTGAAACCTAATTCTAGATCTACATCTAGAAATAAATAAAATGATTCATAAATTACTTTTACCTCTTAAATTACTATAAGAAACAATTTTCAGAATTAATTTCTAAATTAAAAACAATAATCTCCTTCTTAAGAAAATAAATAAGTCGAAATCAAAACTCCTTTAGTCTCTAAGATAAATAACAATAAAATCCTTCCACCAAGACCAAATTTTATGTAAGCAAATCATAAAAATGTACTAAACTTTAAACCTTTATAATAACAGTTCTGAAATATTAAAATTTTATATATATAATAATGGTGTTAAATCAAATAATATTCAAAATTATTTATTTATTTACTTTAAAAGATCTTCCATGGCTTAATTATGAGTAGCTAAACCTTGTTTGTAATCGTTGCAAAGATTTTTTACAAGCTTTAAAATTATTGATAAATTTATACCTAAAATACATCGTTAAATGATTATCCATCTTCCTCTTGCACTTCATTAATTTGTAATTTTAATTTTAATAATTTTTCAGTAATGTCTAAAATTATTTTAATTATTACCAGTTAATATTTTTTCAATATTTGAAACTGATTCAATATATTTATCTACTTCTTATTACAATTGATTATCTAGTTCATCAAGCTTTTAAACTAATTCTTATATTTATTAATCATTATCAGCGTTGACTCCTTTCTTTTTTTTAAGTTTATTTAACTCATCTTATAATTTAGCTATTTATTTTTCTAAATCTGATCTTCTTTTATCACTTTATGAAGATTCTTTTTCTAAATTATCAAGTAATGGCTTTTATTCTTAAATATATTTTCTCAATTTATCAATTTCTCCT
The DNA here is from genome assembly GCA_000733375.1 of Paramecium sexaurelia. NCBI lineage: Eukaryota > Ciliophora > Oligohymenophorea > Peniculida > Parameciidae > Paramecium > Paramecium sexaurelia. Next base: position 400,980 of record JPFM01000040.1, read on the forward strand.
TTTATATCATCTTTCTTTAATTATTGATTTTCCTTTTATAATTAATCTATTTAATTTTATTTATCTTTAATATCATTTTCTTATTATTTTACTTCTTCATTTAAATCTTAAATTTAAGAATCAAAATTATTGCATTTATCAATTAGATCTTTATTTTCTTTTTCTTTTTATTTTAGTTGATTATTAGCTTTATCCAAATCCTTTTTTGCTTAATTTTATGCTTAAATAGCATTTTTAGCATCTTATTCAGCTTTTTAAATTTTATTCTTGACCACTTCAGGATCAAGTTAAGCTATTTATTTTTCAGCTTAAGTTAATTTGTTTTAAGTATCTTTTAATTATTTTTTTAAATCATTTAAGGTTTATAAGTCTTATTTTAATTTTTCAGCCTCATTAACTGCTGCTATTCTTTACTCATCTAATTAATCACACTCAATATTTAAGTCTTTTACTTATTTTTCTAAGTCCTTTTTTTATTGATCTTTTTCTCTTTGGTCTTTAAGATCTTTTTATCTTTATTCTTTTAGTTTATTTAATTCATTTTGAACTTTCCCTAATTGATCTTCTTTTTATTTTAATTATTAAAGAGCCTTGTTTAATTCATCATTCAATCTTTAAAATTCTGAATTTTCTTGTTATTCTTTTATCTTCTATTATAATTTTGAATCTAAATCATCACACTCTTTATCGAGATTAGTTATTTCATTTTGTAAATTTTTTTTTTCCTTTTCTAGATCTCTAATTTAATCTTTTAATTATTTAATTTCACTTTATGCCTCTTATAATTGATTTTTCAATTAATCTTATGTTTTAGTTTACTTTTATTCTGCATTATTTATTTAGTCTTATAGTTTTTAATTTTATTTTTTTTATTCGTTGAGTTATTTATTTAAATCGTTATTATTTTATTGTAATTATTTATTTTCTTATTACTTATTTTAATTATCTTACTTTTATTTTTCAAGATTGTCTTACAATTTTTACATATCTTTACCTAATTGATCTATCTATTTTTATTTAGAAGCAATTTCTCTATTCAATTAATTAATATCACCATTTAATGAATTGATTTATTTCTATAATTCTTTATTTTCTTATTCATATTCATCCAAATCCTTATTCAATTATTCACTATCATAATGCTTATCATTTAACTCTTTTTATATTTAAGCTAGTTCCTTTTATTATAATATTGCTTTTTCCTCTGCTTGGTTGTACTTTTAATGTAAATTATTATTATCCTAAATTAAATTTTATTTCTCTTTATTCAAATCTTTAATTTCTTTTTCAAGATCCTTAATTTAATCCTATTGATTTTTAACTTGTTATTCTAAGTCAGCAATCTTTTCATCTAATTAATCCAATTCTTAATTAGCAGCATTAATTTGTTTAGCTTATTCATCAGTCTTATCTTTCAAAGTTTTATTATTTTTATCTAAAGTAGCAGTCTTCTTCAGTTCGGCATCTAGTTTTCTTTAAACATCTTTAACTTCTCTTTCTCTCTTATTATCAGCATCCTTAAGTTCTTTTTGTAATTATTGTATTTATTTATTCTATACATCTATTTAATTAGCTTAATTAGAATTCTCCTTTTCAAGTTAATCTATGTCCTTATCTTTTTCATCCTGTACAGATTTGGCATTTTCTAATAATTCTTTAATTTGCTTCTCATATTAATTAATTTAATCTTATAATTATTTCTCTAATTCTTAAATATACTGGGATAATTATTTGATTTTAGCTTAAGCATCATTATATTAACCTTCGTAATTTTACACTCTCTATAAATCTTCAGCAAAGAATTATAATTAATCTTTTAGTGAATCTATTTCTGCTTACTTTTCTTATAATAATTTATAATATTGATCATTCTATGTAACAATAACTTAGTTATCGTGCTACATTTCTGCCAACTTTGCAAGAGTATCATTAATAATTTCCTATTATCTATTTATTTCTCCATCTTTTAATTTGATTATCTTCTCTTTACCAACTATAAATCTTTCCCTATCATTAACAGAATTTCTTAAATATTAAGCTTCCTTTTGTAAAGTACTTATTTAGTTGGCTTAATTCAAAGTATTCCTTTATTCAATTTCTAACATCTATCCTAAACTTTATAATTATTCATCCATAACTTATTTACTTAGATATGCGTCATCCAACTTTGTTTACAAAATTTACAACTCATTCTTTAAATTAGCATTTTCTGCTAATGCCAATTACAATTCCCCATTTCTGGATCTCGATTTTACAATTTCATCATTAGCATTTTAAGATTTCAGTTCAGCAATCTCCTTATCTTTACCTATTATAACTGATTTAAGAAATTCTGCTTAGTCTTAAGTTTCTTTTAAGAGTTCTGAATACTCATAATTTTCTTCCTTCAAAAGATTGATTTCAGACTCATATGCTTCCTTCATTTTTTCAGTTTCTTGCTGTAACCTCTCAATCTCGTCGCCTGGGTTAACCTTAAGTTTTAATGCTCTTATTTCATTATCCTTTAACATTAGACTTAGTTTAAGCTTAGATATCTCATCTGATTGTTTTTCTGTTTCTGGGGATTAATAACTCATTTTTATTAATAAAGTTTATTTTAATATGACTGAGTCTTAGTGTTAAATTTGCATTTAATTTGAAGCTGAAGATATTTGTATCCTTTCAGAAATGTTAAGTTAAATTACAACTCCCATTTCTGGTATTAAAATATTATTATGCAGACCATAAGATACCTATTCCGATGTTCCCTTACATTTTTAAAAGTTTGAAGTTTCGTAAATGTTTGGCTTAAATATTTGATACAAAGTACCTTGAAATATGTGAAAAATGCTAACACAATAGACTCTAATAAGTTTTCTTACCATTATTTTCATCTGCTGTTACTGAATTTAATGAAGCTCAAATCACATAATAAATAGAAGAAGGATTAGATAAATTATATGAATCTATACAAGAAAAATAATAGAAACTAAAGTAATCTAAAGAACAATTCGATAAATTGGCTTCATAATTATTCAATTGTGAAGATGATGTTGAAGAAAGCAATTCATTAGGAGAAGAAAGTAGCAGTAATGAAGAAATTAGTATAATTTATTTTATTAAAAGAAAAAGAAAAAAATGATGATGATGAACAGTAGCCTATAATGTAGTTTAACAAAAATTCTAATAAAAATAAGTTTTAGAAGAGATCAATAGATATTCTTAAAAAGTGGTTTTTGGATCATCTCGACAATCCATATCCCGATAATACTGAAAAATAAAGACTATCTAAGATTACTGGTATGCATGTTCGACAAGTACATATATAAGACTTAGATTTTTAGATTTAAAATTGGTTTACAAATTCAAGAAAAAGATATTTGGAACCCTTAAAAAAAAAGTTTGAGCACGGATTAATGAAAGAAAGTGATAGTCAAGAAGATGATTCTTCAAAAGAATAAAAAAAACCCACGAAGCTCACCTAATAGCAATAATAATAATAATAATAATAAATAATATAACCATAATAACTAAATATTCCTTCATAATAATTGCAATAATAATAGTAATAATAATAATAATTATAATAATAATAATTTTAGTAATAATAATAATAATTACAATAATAATAATAGTTACTTTAGTAGTAATTTTAAATGCAGATTCCTCTTTAAAAGAAAGTGAAAATGGAAGAGGGTTATCAAAACAAAGTCTTGGATGCAAACAATATTAAATAAGAAGCCAAAATTGGATCACTTCCTCCAGATCTTTAACAATTATAATAATCTAACTAGTTTTAATAATTTCAATAGATGTAATAATTTGCTCAATTATAATAATTATAATGGCTTAATCCTTTAAATTAATTAAATCCTCTTTAATTTTAGCTGGCACCATAATTTTTATCTCAATATTACAACTTTTAAGACTAATCAAAAGCTCCTCCTCTTAGTGGAATACCTTAAATCCCTTAAGTTCCTATATTTCCATTATTGCCCTCAATACAACCTCCTGGATTTTAATAATTCTTATAATAGGGTCCAGGATAATCGATTTAATAATAAGTTTAAATTCCAACTATATAGGCTTAAATACCACAAATTCACAATCTTTAAGCATTTTAAGCCGGATTTTAATAGTTAAATGGCTAACATTAAAATCCTTAGAATGGAATAATGTATCCGATGTATTAGTAATAAATGCAAAATGAATAAAAAAAATGATAGATTTATTGCATAATATCATATTTTTAACAAATCAAACCAAAATAAAATCATAATAAAGTAATCTTTTTCTATAAAAATAATTTTGAATTATTTGTTTACTATTGCATTTGGCAAGGTTTACATTAAGTTTGAAAGTTGGATGTTTATTATTAATTCGTCTAAGGCTTTGAATTAATCAATAAATTTGGAGTTGATGAATAATTTTTATTTATTAGTAAAGAAAAATTATTAAACTTATTTATTTTATCACTGAACTATGGGATCCCATTAAACTTTAGGTTACTTATAACTCCATCTATTGAAATTCTTTATGTTGATTCTATTTACATCATTTTTATCAGAAGATTAACATATTCTAGATTACCAAGTTTATTCTTAATTTTATAATCTATTGATTCTTAATCAGAATTTAAGATCAATTCATAAATTAGATCGTTACTAGAAGCCATAAAGAATACATCTCCAGTAAGTAATTCGTAAATGACTGCTCCTAAAGCCCATATATCGACAGAATTATTATAACCAATTTATTTGTTTTTTAAGCATTAAATTTACTCTGGTGCCATATAATGTGAAGTACCACAACGATAAGTTTATGAGAGCGACTTTGTGCTTGATAATCCAAAATCACATATTTTGTAACATACTTATGTATTGAGACCATCAGTTATAGAAAAAACTAATATATTTTCAGGTTTAATATCCCTGTGTATAATATTTTTATCGTGAAGTTCCTTAATACCATTTGCAATTGATTTCATTATATATCTTACATTTTTTGTATCAATCTTCCCTTATCGCAACTGATCTTCTAAGCTTTATTCGCAATATTCCATTAGAACAAAGTATTCTTAAGTTTAAACATTAATTAAGCAAGCAATAATGTTAACAAGATTTTTAAATTTTATCCCTTAAAATTCTAATAAAATTTTTTCTTCGTCTTTATTAATTTATTTTTAAACTTTGAATGCATATAATTCATTAGTTTTGTCGTTTTTTAATAAAAAAACGTGTCCATAATTGCCTTAACCAATTAATCTAATTACATCATATTTAACATTTTAAATTACAATATTTTGATTGCTGGCAATCTTTTAATGCGTTAGTGCAGTGAATTAGAAGAATTTCTTTTTTAAATCCTAATCAGAGGGTTAATAAAATGAATGACAATGATTCAAATGTCTTGTAGTATTTGGGATTTATTGATTTTGAAATCGGGATTATTTGTTTTTTTAAGTATCAAAAAAACAAGAAGCTATTGATGTTTGTTAACACTTATTAGGAGTAAAATTCATATATGATTTTTGTTTTTATTTCTATTACTTTTAATAAGAAATTGAACTTTTATAATATAATAATTTCTATAAAAAAATAAAAAAAATTCTCAAAATTGAATAAAAATGTCAAAGAAATAAATTCTACTTTAATTCTTCCTTTTCAATATAAGATTCATTAAACTAGTGTTAAAAATTGTCATTTACAAAACTTTAATGTTAACTATATTTAAAACTGCTATGACTCATTCTTCTCTATTTATTAAATGCAGCTGGTGTATAGTAATAATCATCGCTATAGATAGATTAAATAAATTTACTTTTCATATTTCTACGGAGTATGAGTCCATTATAAAAAATGTTCTTTCTTTGAATTTGAATTTTCTTTCTATTGCTTTTTAAAAAGAAGATATTTTTTATGCATTCTATTTCTTCTAGGATGTTTAATTATCGTTCTATTTCTCATTTCATTCTAATGATTTATTTATTATTTAAAATTACATATTGTTAGATTCGCATAGCAGTACTTTCTCTGCTTTATTAAATTGGTTATTTTTTAGGCTTTTCATCTTCGCTTTCGTTTTCTGAATCTGTAAGCAAACTTACATAAGTTTTATTGAGAAATATAATCTCTAAAGCCTTTTTTTCAAATTCAATCTCAAATTAATCAAAATAAGAAGGCCTTCCTTCATAAAATTAATAGATACAACCCTTTTTATAGAAACTATTATTTTATTCCTAATAATTTATCAGTGAATTCCGAGATTCTTTTTTTCATTCCTGAATTCCAATGATTCTTAATAGCATTATCTGTTCTTCCTTCTAAATGTTTTGCAATTTCAGCCCATTTATTACTAATTGCTTTGTGATACAGAAATAGGAGCCACTCTTCACTATGATCCCAAGGAGTCTTTTTTATTAATGGATTTAAGTGATTATGCCATCTAATACAATAAATCACTTAATTTTTACCTTTCTCTACATTATTTTCCAATTCTTCCAGGCAATTTGGAGGCTATAAAAGTCCATTTATGAGGACCGTACTATTCCACTAATTACATAACTTGAGTATCTTCGTAATCAGTCCAAGGTTCTGAAAATAAAGGAAATTGATACTTTTTTTTGTTTTCTCTATTTTCTTTCGCATTTTTAATTTTGAAATAATATATTTAACTGAAGAATAAAAAAATATATACTAAATAATGAAAAAAAAGATAATTCTTTAGAATATTACATTCAAAATCTATCAAAATATAATTAAAAATATAATCACTTTCATTATGATTCCTTCAAAATTCAATTTTATAAATTATATAATAAGTTCACAATAATAATTTTTACTTACTATTAATTTATGTCTAAAAGGATTAAACTAAATAGAACTATAGTAAATAACATATGAAAGTGATCATTAATAAAACCTATTATATTATATATGATAATTGAAAATAAATGAAATTTGTTTATATTAAGTTCATTGTATTAGTTCTTAAGTATACGAACTAAAATCTATCTATTATATACAAAACATATCCAAACATCTAAACCTTTAATAAACATAGTTCTATATTTAGATATAAATAGATTGTAATTATAATAATAAATAGGATAATATCAATATGATTTATTATAACTTTTTTTAATCTAAATTAGAATCACTAAAAAAATAAAGAAATATTAATTGGTTTGAATAAATAGAATATAATTAATAATGATAATATTATGAAAATATAGAATCATCAAAGGTCCGAATCTTCAGAAGGAACATGATCTTTTCCTAATTCTTGGTTGTCCATTAACAATAAATGTTCTATAAGTACATCTCCTACCATTCTCCACACATAATTTTGTAATGCTGAATCAAGCGAACTTGATTCATGTTCTGCTTATAACAATTATGTCATTTAGGTTGACAGAGGTTGTGATATTTCTCTTACCATTTCAGAACTTAAGTCATTCAAGTATTTCTCTATTGCTAAATCATCGAGAGCATCAAATATTATTCTTCTTAATGCATTAGGTATTATATGATCTTTTATTATTCTTGAATATTATAAATCAATGTAATAATTTGCACTTGACTCTTTTATTGCATCTTTTGCTATAATATACACTTCCTTATCTAAAAAATTTTATATAGTTTGAAATGCAACCAATTTCATTGGATCCTTCTCTTACTCTGGTTTATCTTTGAACCTTTAATTTAATATACTAGTAACTAAATAATCAGTCTAATCTTTAACTACATCATTTGCCATCCTTCTCACTACTCTATTCAATAAATCATCAATAATTCTCAAATAAGCTTAGTGTTTATCACTATAAAGTGATAAATCTTAGTTGTATTTATTATAAGTCACTACTTCTAATACAATGTCTGGTATAAATTTATCCTAAATACTCTAAATTCATACATATAGAACTTTTCTTAAGTAATCTTCTGCATATAATTAACATACTTTTATTTTCTGTTTTATTCTTGGTATTTTAAATCTCCTAACATGATAACCTTTCATTGCTGCTTACAACATTATCAATCTCTTTAATCTTAATTTTGGAAGAGTGTAAGCTTTGAATTCATTAATTATTTATTCTGGAGTTTTTTGAGCTAATGTTGACTTTATTACTAGACTTTAAATCTTATCTTGTGCTTTGTCTCTTTATTCCATAAAATCTTTTTGTCTGTCATATTTTTATAAATCAATGGGTTTCTTTTATAGTTCAATTGATTCATAATACGGTTATTAAACATATTTATTATTTGCTGAAGTATATATTGTTTAAGGTTTCAATTATCTTACAGGTATATCAGGAGTTACTCTTTATGATAAATTACCATAATCTTTAAATGTATTTGGATCATACCTATTATATTAAGGTTTATTATGAAGCATTGGATCATAATAATCCATTGATAAATTCTATGGCTTAACAATCTCATAACCATTTCTCTAGAGCTAACTTTGAAAATTTTAATTTGTATTTTGCTAATTCATTAATCTAAATATTATTATAATTAATGAAAAAATATTAACTTATATCGTGTTCAATATATTTAAAATAGAGGCACTTTGATTTATGTAACTTCGAAGAAATAATTTCTCTTTTGTAATCTTTTTAATTTCATTTCACTTTTTTTTTTTTTTTCAAGTAAATAATGTATAATATAATGTTTTACATATTAATGCATGTTCAACTATTGAAATTATCTAAAATTAAGGATTTGTTTATATAGTAAATAATAAAATAAAAAAACACATTTCCAACAAAGTACAAAAAATGAAAGAATATTTTATTTTGTGGGAATTATAGTTTAAGAAATATTTTATTCGATTAAATTTTTAAAATCCAGAGTTTGAATTATTCATTATTAATGATATTTTTCAAGAGTTTTGATGTTAAATGATAAGTTTAACTAATGGTTTAATAGTATTTCATTAAAAATTTTTGATCTAAGCTGATGTTTTAAATCATATTATTTGATAATAACATAAATATTTATAATGAACTTTATGAATACTCACTCTTAATTTAACATATAAAGAAAAACCATTCCACGACCAACAATCTCAAGATAATTTACGAGAGAAAAAAGTCAAACGAATTTGAACCCAACTACTCCTTCAGTATTTATTTTTTGATATAATTCAGACAAAATTTCGTATTACAAACAGCATTTAACAAATAAATAGAGAGAAAGTTTCGAAAGTTAGTGGAAATTATTTTAATTAAAATGATGATACAACTGGAAGTACAAAAATGTCAAAAGGATTGACTTAGCAATTATTAAATAAGCATGAAGTAGTAACGAAATAATAGTGGTTTGAAAAAGAAGATAGGGAAGAAGAACTTTAATTTGCTCTTCTCTTCTAAACTCTTGATAAGATCTTATGAATCTAAGTAAAATTTGATTGATATTAAATGTATTTGTAATGGAATGTGTTTATAATTAATGAATAAAATTTTGTTAAAATCAAATTAATCATTCATGTTAATAAATTTGACTTATTATTAGAGATAGTACTATATTATATATTTCCTATTTTATATAAATTAGATTTTAATAAAGTTTTTAAGTTTAAACGTTTATATGTATTAAAGACAAAAAATTTATGCAAATAATATTAATAATATTTTTTTAGAGGTTAAATTAAATTCATTATGAAAATAACAAAATATTTAGTGATTTAATAAATCCCCTATTAACTATTAAAAAATTCTATTGATTTAGTTTATAAATTAATATCAGATATTTGATTAAAAAGAAATTCAGTATTTTTGTGAACTTATTAATCTAAATTTTTAAAGAAAAAAAAAGACTTGTTATAAGGAATAAAAAGTTAAATAAATTACATCAACTTCAAATGAGTAGAAATTTGTCTGTTGTTATCTAAATAAATTTATTAATCCTAATAATTGAAATTTATTTTATTGATAGGAATCTATTTGCTAAAAGAGTTATGTAAATATAAAAAGTATCTGAAGATGTGGCGTGTTATTTAAAATATATAATTTTGATTCAGCATTTTTAATGAATAAGACACACACAGATTCAATGTTTATATTTTGAAATTTCCCTTAAAAATAATTCTCTTAATCTTGGAATTTATAAGTCACCTTCCTATTCAAAATCTAAAAATATAGGTCCTAAGAGTTATATATTTATAAATTACCTGGGGCAACAATTTCTTTTTTTTATCCCTTACTTTCTGGAGCATTGGATGTTCAATAGCTTAATCTAAAGTAATTCTAATCTTAGGACTAAATTATAAGCATTTATCAAGAAAATCTAAAGCCTCAGGTGGAGCACCTGGAAATATTTCAACAAAGGCAACTTTGGGTTTTTTTGGAAAACTCTTTAAATATTCAATAGCTTTTTTATCAGTAACAAAATCCATATCTCTATCAACATCATTATTAGATTTGATACTTTTCTGCAGGTGTTCCTAAAACTGAAAAGATGACTGTTAGTTGATCAGTATTAGAATAGGGGAAACCTCCTTTTTTTGCTATAGCACTTCTTTCTGGACTAAGAGGGAAACAACTTGTCCCTGGGAATAATGGAGCTCTATCTAAAAAGGTTGGTGCATTTTCTTTCATCATGTTTAGCAATTCTGCAAAGATACAACCAACTGACCAAACATCAATTGCAGCTGTATAATCCTTTTCCAATAAAATGACTTCAGGGGCTCTATACCATCTTGTTACTACATGTCCAGTTAATTCTCTTTTTACTGCTTTAGCATTTAATTTGTTTTATTTTTAGAGCAATCTCGGTCCTTTTTTCTCATCTTTCTTTTTTGGCTCTTCTTATTACCTAGCAAGTTCCTCTTCTAGTGCTTAATCTTTGGCATCAATTCCTTATAAATAAGATTAATAAAATAAACCTTATACACTTCTGGCTAACCCAAAATCACATATTTTAACAGTACAATCTTCATTTAATAATACATTTGCTGGTTTTAAGTCTCTATGTAAGACCTTGGCAGAATGTAAATATTTAAGACCAACACAAATATTATAGACTATAGTTTGAATGTGTAAAAATTATAAATGTATTGGCGATTTGAATAATTTTTTTAAGTCACTCTTTAATAACTAAATTAAAATACTTAAGCATATTCCATTACTACATAGATAGTATCAAATAATTTAGGATCTTATGGTTCAAGAATTTCAATAATTTATATTAGATTTTGATGTTTCAATTCTCTCAATATACAAATTTCTCTTAATATTCTTTTACAATCGATTTCATCATCGAATATGCCTGTCAATCTTGTATAAATATATGAATTATAATAAACCTTTTGATAGCGACTTTCTTATTTGTCGATTTTTGTGTAGCCTCTACAACCTATCCATATGATCCTGATCCTATTTATTTGATAATATCATAATCATCTCCAACTTGCCAATCTGAAAAGTTTTTAGGAAGTTATGATAATTTTTAAAGTTTCTAAGTATCCTACATTTAATATGTTATTAAAAAAAATAAATAAAATTATTTATGATTTTTTCTTTAATGATAAATTGAAACCACTCAATTTATTAAATGGGTAGCTTTGAGTTAACAAGAATTTGAAAATCTAGTCTTATTAAATATTCTAGATATGTTTTAAATTTTACAACATCAAATTATAATAATGAAATATATTTTCAAAAGTGTTCAATATTTTTGTATTAATTGATTTAAGTATTTAATTAAATGTTAAGTGACGATTAAATATTATAATTAGTGTTAGCAGTCGATGGTATTATACTACACTTGTAATTTTACCTTACAGAGGAAATTTAGTATTTGATAATTGGTTTGTCCTCGGCAGGATTTCACATAATTCTTTATATAGTGGAATAATTGTCTAACAATTCCTCATTTAAATTGATTCTTAATATAATTAAGTTAGCTTGGATACTTTTTATGTCCTAGTTATTGTGTCAAAATTGGATGGTATATGTTGGATTTCAAATGGTTTGTATCATAAAACTGAACTAGAAAAAAATAAAACTATTGATACCTATATTATTTACGATGCATATTGTATCAATAACATCTGCTGATTTAGATTATTTACCAACTGGAATTATTAGAAATTGTGTTTCTTATTTTTTATTGCTGTTTCTATTTAAACAGCCCTCCTATACATTAAATCAAGCATAAGATATCATTAAATAAATTACTTCAGATATATATATATTATTGGATAGTAATTTGAATCCTATTTAAGAGCAAGAATAATTTGAGTAAATTTAGAAAGAATAAGTGATTATTTAGTAAGATGAAAAGGTTGATCTAATCGTTACTCACAGAGAATCAATAACATTAGGATTGCATCCGAAACTAATTAATGACTCAAACATCTTGGAATTCAAATAAGTTTTAAATAATTTAAGAATTGGTAAAAAAGAATGGTCAATTTAGAAATATTATACAAATAAAGATTCGGTAATCATACTAAAGAAGGTTCATATGTTTAATGATTATAATAGTAAGTCTTGTAAATGGATTAACAAAAAAAAAGAACCTTACTATTTAATTATAAAAAAGTAAAAATAAATTAATATTGATTAAAATTAAATTTAGAAAAATTTTTCAGATGATCGCGCAAAACAAATGATGAAGACTTTAAGCAAAGTATCTCATGATATGAGAACACCATTAAATGCAATAATAAATATGCAGCTTTGTTTAAGAGACTAAATTGATTCTTTCTTATTCAATCGTTATTTGAAACCATCACTTAATTCTTGTAGATTACTTTTGAATTTACTTAACGATATTTTAGATTAAGCATAATTCTAAAATAATAAAATTAGATTAATTTTTAAAAGATTTAATCTAAGAAGATGTATTGAAAAAACGATATCCATTTTTGACATCTAAAAGGAAAAAAAAGAACTTAAAATAATATTGAATTATTGTAATAATTCCTAAATTAATTAATTTGTAAATAGTGATAAAAATAGAATAAGGTAAGTTATTATGAATCTATTGAGTAATGCAATAAAATATTCAGATGCTAAGAAAAAAATCATTATCAATTGTGAATATCAAAAAGATAATTCAACTTTTATTATATCTGTTACAGATTCAGGATTAGGGATTCAACCAAGCAAATTAAAATCCTTATTTTAAGAGTTTTCTAGAGTTGATGATGTAGCAAATAGAGAATTAAATCCTAATGGAATAGGACTAGGTTTATTAATAAGTAATGAACTATCGAAAATATTATCATCAAATAATGAAGGTATATCCGTTTAATCAGAATATGGAAAAGGGTCAACATTTTCATTCTAAATACTAAATCAAAAACCAAAAGATGAAGATGTTTTATTCTCTTAATCATCTGAATTGGCTGTCTAAGAAATTCAGTAATTTCCTGATACTCATTTTCTTAACTCCTCAACTGTTAAATTTAATTCATAAGATTTTGCAGTAGCTGTCAAACATCCATCTTGTGAAAATTGTTAAGGAGCAATTCAAATAAATAACAATTAAGATATTAAAAAATATAATTTAAGATTGAATTCATCTAATCTATTACCTTCAAATCGTTTATTACCATTCTATACTGAAAATGAAAAATCATATTAAAGGAAATCTACAACTTAATCAAATAAAATTATTGAATAAATTAACAGTTGGTCTGATCAAACTCAAAAGTTTCCTCCTATCTTAATTGTAGATGATAATGAATTTAACATAATTGTTCTATAATACATATTAGAATAATTATTTTTAACTTGTGATTCTTCAATCTCTGGAGAAATTGCAATTAAAAAATGTCATGAAAGAGCAAGAGAGTTTTGTCAATACAAAGTAATATTTTTAGATATTGAAATGCCCATTATGGATGGATTGGAAACAGCAAAATAACTACTTGAATTTGATAAATGCTTAAAGATAGTGGCATGCACTGGAAATAGATAGACACCTGAGTAATTAGATGCTTACAAAAGAGCGGGAATGTTTGGAGCCATTGAAAAACCAGTTACTAAAGCCAACTTAAGAGATCTACTATGCACTATATTAGAATAGAAAAATGATGCGTAATTTTCTCATTACTTTTGATATTTTAATATATTATATTAAATAATTATCTCTAAAATACAAATTATAATCACAATTTATAAGGTAAACCCTTACTTCTTTTTGAATTCTTAAGAAGACTATATATATAATTATACTCTATACCTTTATTTTTAAAAGAGTTTCTCTATATTACTTAGAAGATTTTAGTAAGGAAGAGGTGGAAGCTTATTTCCTTTTTTTTCTGGATGCTTAAATTAACATCTTTCACCATAACAACAATACCTTATATTGATTTATTAATAAATTACCCATCTTTTGTGTAATTTTTACAAATCTGTGTTTTGTAATTATGTGGAACATGTACTTTTTACTTTACTTCGTGTTTTCCATGAGCGAATGCACACTTATTTGATAATATATTAAAATTACTTATTTTCCGTATGGACAATAACCCTCTATTGACCAATATTTACATATCTAATAATATATAAAATACTAAAAATACCTCAGTTTTCACCTTAACTATAAAGGAGGTCTTATTTTTTATCTTTTATTGTTTTTTCATTTTTTATTATACGCATTCATCTTGAATACTCTCACTAATTGATGTAGTTAATAAGAAAATACCAACTCAAGCCAGAGGATAGGTTTTCATTCTCGTCTTAAGTTGAAACACAGCAACTCTATTACATTATTTATCTTTAAATATCTTAAATAATATTATTAACAATTTATTTAATAATTTTTCGATTAAATATCATCATAAAACTTATATTATAATTAATTAATGATTATTATTATAATATTATTAACAAATCAGAAAAATCTATGAAATCATCAATAATAAAATGATTAAATTACTGATTAGATGTAAAATAATACAACTAAATAATGATTTGCTTTTATATGTTAATATTTTAATCTTATCAGCAATTATTTGATTTTAAAATGTGTTAAATACTAGACATAAATGATCTCAATCAATTAGTGCTTGTAGATTAAAAATATATTTCAAATCATTATTATTTACTTTCTCAAAAATAATTATTTTATTAATATGATTTTAGACAAAATGAACATTAAATTTCATTTATTTAAAATATTTAAAAATCCGAGTGTAGCAATAAAAATTCAACTATAATATGTGAATAATATCATAAGAAAATAGAAATGACTTTGATCTAAAACTATAAATTATATTATTGTTACTCGAAAATCAATAGTAGATAATATGTGGCTCTTGGATTTCACAAATGATTTATTATGAGGGAATATGATGAAAATGTTCATGTTATTAAATGAATATACTCGTTTGTAAATAAATAATTACAATTTAATTTAATTAATAAAAATGTCACTTTTTTCGAAAAGAGTTTATAGAGCATTTAAAACTATTCTAGTATCTCCTCAGGCAGAAATTTTAACATTGCTTATACGAATCATCTCAATCTTAATTCTGTTATATTTAGATACCCTTAATGATTTAAGTAACAACATCCAATATCAAATCATTTCGCAAGATTAATAAATACTTTCAGTTGACATGTTGAATAAAAAATTGACAGCACATCAATATTATAAAGATAAATTTAAAAATGCTAGTTTACATGTTTTAAAAGAGAATTTTTGGGAGTTATTTGTTGATCCTAATGAATTTGAAGTTCTTTTATCTGGATTTAGATTAATATAATATTAGATATCTTATTCTATTGATTGTCAATACAATATATTTAAAATAGAGAGTGATCCTTTAGAATAATAAAAATTTATTGATAGTTTATCAAGTAACTGCAATCCAGCAAATAGTGATGCACTTTCCTCTTTATAACCATAACAATTTTCATATAATAGTACAAAATTTTGTTTATATTCATCTGAATGTATTGAATTCTAATTAAAAAATATATTTAAAAATACTTATGAAGGAATTCTTTAGAGATATTCAGAAAATTAAATTAATACGATATAATTTGGTACTTATCCAGATTATGCTTTTATTGCTGATATTAAATTTAATAATCGTGAAGAAATGGAACTTATGATTGATAAATTAATTCTTAATGATTGGATTACAAATAATACTGTTGCATTAGCTGTTTAATTTAATCGAATCAATAAATTTAATAATGTAATCTATTAAAACACTTTTATTCAATAATTCTATGAATCATCAGAATATACATATGAGTACAAGATTAATTAAATAAATACTAATTCGATGAATTCCTAAACATGGTACTCTTTTTCAATCATTTTAATTGTGTTTAATTTCTTCTTTATTATGAAAATTATATTTGAAGGGTCAATAGATCCAAGAGCAACATAATTGTTAGTATTTTTGGTTTCAATCTTAGAATTAGCTTTTTCAATTATTTGTACTCTTGAATCTGCTGTTTTATCTAGTGAAATATAAGAAGCATAAAATGATTAAAATTGTTTATCAAATAAAAATATTTATAATTGGAACAATGGTTTTCCAATGTTATCGACATGTCATAACTATATTTTATTAGATGCAACTTATTAGATTTAGCAAATAAGAATAATTTTTATGACTTTTGTATTATTATTCATTCCATTTAATGCGTTCTGGATATTTAGCTATTTAAAAGGAACTGAATTAATAGTTAAATTTATTAATTTAATATATAGAACTACTACACATTTTTTTAAAATGTTTATTATTAGGGTGGCTTAATACGTTACTTGGTCGTTAGCATTTTATATTGCATTTCGTAAAAATTTTGAAAGTTATGATTCATATGCTAGTTCATTATATTGTATGATTATTTGGTCTATTCCATCTTAAGAATAGGAATGGGAAAGAGGAGCTATGAATACCGGTTAAATAACTAATGCTCTTTTAGTCGTTTTGTTTATGGTAAAATATTATTATAATATAATTAAGGTATGTCGTATATATGTTGTTTTAATGGTATTGAGTTTTACTTCAATTTCGATCTAATCTGCTAGTGATTTTGAATTTGATATAAGATCACCATCTGCAATTTAAAATTTAGAAAATATTCACCAAAATATAAAAAAGTTGGATAAATTCTAAAAAAATTATTTGAGTGATCATGAATAGAATAAATTAGAAAATGGTAAATTGGTTGCATGGCTAAATTTAAATACTAAGGATTTAATACAATATTAATAAATTATCTAGGAATGTATTTAAGTAATTTAAAATAATTTAACTGTTAGAAATAAGTAAAATTGTAATAGTTTTAAAATATATCTGATTTATCATAGTTTGTTAGCTTTCTATTTTAAATAAAGCCATAATTATTATTTAAATCTTAAGTTTACTTTAGAATTATTCTTGATTTAGAACCATTTGATTAAACTCAGCAAAATCAACCACTTTATTTAAGGAAAGAAGAAAGATAAAATGAATATGTAAATTTGGTAAGGTTTTTTTAAAGATTGAAAGATAAAGGTTCAAGAGTACCTTTATTATTAAATTATAGTTAAAAAAATAGACCAGCTGATAATATCATAATTACCTTTTTTAAAATATATCCCTATATACATCTAAATAGTGGAAATTATGATTTGTTTAAAGAATTCATACTAAGCAAAGATGTTAGATAATGGTAGAAAAGAGTTTACATTAGAGACGAAGAGAATTAAGATTTTGATGAAGAAGAAAGTGATGCTAATTAAGTAAATTGAATTATTGATATATATATAAAACTTTTAAATTATAGCAATATATAACAATAAATGAAATCAAAATTAAATTCCACACATTTTTACAATCACTCAAATTTCTGGTTCAATCAATTCATCTAACTTTTATTCTCCTTCCTAAAATTAGAAGACATGATTTTATTTATGATCAGATGATTAATTGCCTGAAGAATTTCTTTCTTCATCTTTTTCATTATCACTATCTTCATTAAATTAAAAAGCTTAACCATCAATTAGATGTTCTCTATGATTATTTTATTCATGATTATTTGTTTTATTAGAGTTTTATTTTGTAATAGTTATTGTTTCTAATTCTATTTTTTCTTTTATGTCTTCCTTATTATCTTCTAATTATATTGGCATTTAAGATTAAGGCATTTATTCTCTTCTTCTATATCTTTTAAGGATATATACAACTATTAGTGAAATAAATAGAAAGAGAATTATCAAAATAATAAAAATCATTTTAATTAATTATGAATTCATTCAATGATCATTAAGAGACATCTCCAAGATCTCCTCTACATACAAGTTATGTAAATTCATGGTTTAAGAGTAGGTAAAGAGATTGCTTAAATAAGGCATTAAAATAAAGTGAAAAAGTAGTATCTACTATTTCCTGAATAGATAAAACAAGAATAAGAAATTTAGAAGATATTTTAAAATTTCGATAGAAATAATTCATGTATAGCAAAATTTAATATATAAAGAGAATCTTGACATTAATGAAATGTATGATATGTTTTAAAAGTATGGATTTAATCTTACAGAAGAATAACTTTTAGAATTCTTTAATGTTGTAGATAAAGATAAAAATAGTATTAACTTTTATTAATTATTAGAAGCTTTGAATTGGAATGAATTTAAGAATTCTGTTGTTGATAATTAAGCATCTAAAAGTAAGATAAAATGTATAAATTTAGTATTTTATAAAATAATAAAATAAGTTAGAGAACAAGAACAAAATGAGTCTCAAAGTAATTTTGGATATATTCCATTTAATTTTAATGAAATGATAAGTTATTTAAATTATCTGTCTAGTAGAGATGAATTATAATAGTCCATTTAGGTATTATAATAATTATCTAATAGTAAAGTCAATAGACAACATTTGAAAAATTCTAAAAATACTTAGCTTTATTGGAATTAAATAAAATTTAGATTCAAAATTATAAAAATTATAAATTAAATAATCTCAATTAAGATGAAAAGTACAATCAAACTTAAAAAGAAATTGATTTTACTAAAATCTATTAAAATAAATATTAATCTTCTAAAAGTTCTTGTAATTATACTAATTAATCTTTTAGATTTGAATGGAAAAGATTTTCCTATTCTGTAATAATTTAAATCAGAAAAAAGATAAATAAGAAATTCTTAATTAAAATTAAATAAAAGTATTGAAAGTTCTAAAAATACTCTTTACAAATCTATTAGTAATCAACCAATTTAAAAATTAAGCATGCATTTAAGTTAATCAAAACAAGAAAATAAAATTTTAAATTTAAAGAAATCTTAAATTTTTAATTTTAATTAATCACCAACTAATCAAAAAAGATCTCATTAAACACCTTATTTAAATTTAGATTTTAATAAAATTAATCAAAATTACAGAGACAACCTTTTTAATTAATCATAAATCGAAGTAAATCAAAAATGTAGTAAGAGTCCTGATAGACTTCCTCCATCAATTTTATAAGAATTATAAAAATTCTAGATTCTATCAGGATAATATAACAAAGAAAAATATTTATCTGATTTAGAAACTAGATCTAATAATCTTAAGTCTAAATGCTCAATATTAAGAACATCAACAGAAGTACTTAAAATACTCTAAATAGGTTTCACCAACTAATAGTAAATTATGTTCACCAAAATAACAAATAGAAGAAAAATATTCTTATATGAAAAACTCCCCAAACAGAAAAATCAAACAGAATTATTCTTAGTATAATTAAAAGGAAAAAAAATTAGACATAACTCTTAAAGGAAAATCTATGTTTTTTAAATGAAATTTGAAATTTACTTTAATCATTTAATAACATTAATCTTATTTCAAATTCATTTTTCAACTAACATAAGATAGGTTTTGAATTTTATAGCTAAACTAAGTCTCTATTTTATAATCTAAAATACATTTTTAGTAGTGTAAATTTATACTAATACAAACTGGATAGATCAAACTTTTATATCTTATAATTATATACCCATAATAATATATATGGAATCTCTATACAATCATAATGTAAATTTATACCTTTAAGGTTAAAAAATGCAAATAAAATATTCAACTCCTCTATATAATTAAACTTAATTGATTATTTTCTATTTAAACTTTTAAATATCTTTATTTGAAAGTTTTTTTCTTACTTTTAATATTTATTATGAAAATAAGATAGAGTAATTTTATTCGCAGTTTAATTTTACTTCCTTAATATTTTTTCTCATCAAATGTAATGAAAGCGACCTTATTTACAAGTCTTTAATGAAATTATTGATTTTGCTTATTATAATCATATGAATAAATTTTAACCTTTATCAGTAAAAGATAAATTATTAATATTTAATAATTTTTATAATTACTATAATGTAAGAATATTTAATTATATATCTACTTATTAAATTTCATTCTACAATTATTATTTGTTTCATCATAATTTAAAATTTAATTTTTCACAAACTCGCTTTTATTTATATTTATATTTGTTTACTGATAATTCTTAATGTTCTGATTTCCTTAATATTAATTTTTAACAAGATATAACATTATAGTATCTTCTAATATAATATCTTAGGATTAAGAAGTTTCTGCCTGATGTTAATTTAATATGGTTTTCTTTAAAATTAGGTAAACATAGTTTATATATTTGACCTATTAAACGTGAATTGTTTCAAATCTAAATTTACTAAAAGAAATTATTTATCGAAAAAATTTCCTAAAAATAATCATAAGTTAAATTTTATTTTAATTCCCAAAATACTACTGGTTAAACTCTTTCATTCTAATATAACTATGAGTAATTTTATTTTAATGGAAAATACTAAGAAGATTTTATTTTAGGCTGACGATATGGTCTCAATTCAGACAATTAATATTACAATTTAATTATTCTCTACTGAGTTATAAGTATTTGAATTTTTAATTTCATTGTCAAATTTAGATCTTATGGTTAAGTAGTATTTTGAAATTAATAGAAACTTAAATTTTATTTAGCTTTAATTTATTTATAGAATTATTTATCCAATAATTTAATTAAGAAATAAATTAGTTCAAAATTTATCAATGGTTTAAATTTGTTCTAATTTATTCTATAATTATCATCTATATCATAATATTTAAAATAAGTATTTAATAAAGGTTTTCTTTAATTTTGAAAATCATCCTTAATTTCTTTGTTTATGATTTAACTTATAAGGTTTGAAAAGTTTATTAAGTTTAGATAAGAGTTAGAAATATGTAAATTGTTGATTAAATTAATTATCTATTTTTAATAATATGAATCTTTAGATTTTTCAAGAATAATTAGTGTAAGAAATCTGTTAAATTCACCAAGCTTTCTTATTTTATTTTCGAAAGTGTTTAATACATATTTTTAATATAAAATTCAGAAATCATTATTTAAGAGAATCAGATGAGTAACATTAACTGTCCCATCTAACCGTTTTATTACTATGCTCTCTTTAAAAAGAATTATGATGAGAAATTTATTTGAGTGAAGGTTTGAGTAATTTTTAATTTCTATCTTTATACTATGTTGCCGAATCAAAATGTGTGCCACTCATATTTCTCTTTTTTCTGATCTCAAATTAGGCGCTGAATCCAGGTTCAATTTAATTAATTAAATCTGAAAGGCAGTCTTCGTCCGCCTCCATTTTATATTTTTATGAAAAAATTTGATTTAAGGTACTCACTTAAACACTTGATTTTGCAAATCCCTCATCTTCTTCTTCTATTGTCAATTCTGTTATACAATAATTTCCCATTTTCAATAATTTTATATAGAGCAAAATCAATTTAATTAAGTTTTGAATATTTCTATAATTTGATTAAACAATTTATCAAAATCAAACTTTAAATAGATATAGTTTATTCTGACATATTATTCTTATAATTCACTTAAAAATTGTGATATAAATGTTAAATATAAATCACTATTCAATTTAGATCAAGTATCTCATTCTTACTCTGCTTTCATCATATATTATATATTCAGTTTATGAAGTTTTGAAACCACCAGATGTTCCTGTCATTTGTTTTACATCGTCAGGTAAAGTTTAAGGCACTATACTTCCAATAGGAACAACACAACCATTTGGTAATTTAATTTAAGACATTGTGTCTGGACCCTAAGATCCTACTACCTTTAATGTTATTTCAGGTTCTAAAAATAATAATATTAAATACTAAAATATTCACTTATGCTTTAAGTATGATAATTATATAGATCTACTTGATTTTAGCAACTCACTTCACATAATAGTAAGTATCTATATTTTTATATTGTTTAATATTATTATTTATTTTGTTTATTATAACCATAATTTGATCTAATAGTATTATCCGTTGTATAATTATAACTCTTAATAAATTAATCTGCAAAGTAAATTCCTTTACCATATAAAGCTCCAGTACTTACGGCCCATGCAGGTGCAACTAATATTATATATATGTGTTTATAATACTTTTTAATCCTAGTGACATCAAACTTATGAAATTTGATATTTTTGAACCATGCCATAATAATATTCTGGGACCATTATTAAATTGTTCAAATTTCTTAGCCTCTCCTTTTCTTTCAATAGCAAAAATATTTGAAACTTTTATTTATTAAGTTCTACCCATATAAGTTTATATCATCTTATATTCTAAATCATCTTTTGTTAAAGTAAGCATTTTAATATTCAAAGAATTAAAACAATAAGATAATGGATGGATAATATTTGATTTATAATGTGCTCCTAAAAGTATTTTAACAGATAGTTCAACATTCAGAAGCACTTCAACCAGTTACAATTGTTAATTGATTTTATCATCGTTTTCAAGTAATGGTAGCACATTTTATCTCATTTATGTTTGGGGTATAAGTTCATAATAACGAGCAGATTTCTCATTAATTTCTGAATAATATTATTATAATTTTTTTAATTCTTTTTCTGTCTACTTTTAATATTCTGTAAGATCTTTAACTATTTCTTTTAATTCTAATAAATATTCTTTAGCTTTTAAAATAATATTTTTATTTAGTTTTTCTAAAGGCACAAATCCAGTATCAAATTAGTAATTTAATAATTCTTATTAGTATAATTTAACCTGAGAGAATTGTTCTATTACTGATTAAATACTTTAATGCAATTAACATTTAGGATAAGGTGATTTATCACTTAAATCAAAAGGTTATATAAACGTTTTATAATTGACATTGTTGGTCAGTTAAACTAATTGATATTTTTCAGGTTTCTTTTCGAATTCTAGTTCTCCTCTTTTTATCAATTTCCAATTATTCCCCCCAGTCTTTGTTGCAAATATCTTACAATATTCTTTAATTGTAGCTTCCAAACTTTCAAAAGGAGTCATTTAAAATTAACCATCTACTCCTATTTAACCCCATTTTGTAAATAAAATATAATTATTTCTATTTCTATCCAAAAGAATTTACATTTTATAGAATACATTTTTATGGAAATTTTTGTTAACTATATCAACTTTTGACATGAGACATTAGAATAGACCATATTCTGGATCTTCATAAACAACTAAATCACCTTTGGCTATTATGGCTTATTGATCAACAATTTATTTATTATCAATTTCAGCTTCTAATTACATGTTCATCAATTTCTAGTATTATTATGCGTCTTCCTCATAATCTACTTCTGAATCTGGCCATAAAGCAGTTGATATAATTGAAGTTGGCATTCTTTATTATCTCAAACTTCTAGTATGATGAGCATTTAATTTTATTAGTTCTTGTTTCATTACTTATGCATCAAATAATAATGCATAGTCTAAAGGAGTTAATCCATTGTTGTCTTAAGTATTATAATCAAATAAGGGGAGCAATAATTTTAAGATTTCTAAATTTTCATAAGATCCAAATTCTAATGGTAATACAACATGATGAATAGGACTTTTACCATCTTAATCTTTCGTGTGAAATTCTTTTTTAAAGGATGGTTAATCTAAAATGAATTTTAATAATTTAAAATTATTATTTTTAATTGCTATTGTTACTATTGTTTGTCCTTAATCATTTTATTCATTTATATCTACACCTTAATGAATAAAGGTTTTCAAAGAGTCAGGCTCATAAATTTTAAGATGATCAACTAAAAACATAAAAGGTTTCATCAATTTATTAGTACCTATCAATTTAAATTATACATCTATTTTCAATCCATTCTTAATAAAATTAACGAAACAAGCATTTTTATTTTTTTATAATAAAATTGTAAATGGGTTATTTTATGTGGAATCCATTTAATTTGGATCACATTTAACTTTTTGAAGAAAATAATTTATTAAAAATTAATCTTGATTTTCAGCAGCATAATGAAATGGTGTTTTTTATTATAAATCTTACAAAGTAGGATTTATTTATTTGTATTCAAATTATTCTATAATTTCTTATTTAAGGTCTTCATTAATATTTTTAGAATAAATTGTAAATAAATGAAATAAATTCTAACCATTCTCATCTATCCTTTATACATCGACTATATTTTTCACCTTCATTAATAGAGTTAACACTAATTAAAATTGATTAGCATTTATAGCATCTTATATAGCTTTAACAAATTCATATCCATCACTAATTAACAAGTAAGCAACACCTTACCAACCAAACTTTATAGCTTAAGAGAAATAACTATATTTCCCGCTTTATAAATTATTATGCAAATGTTAAGGTATATCAAGATCATTATTTAATTTCTCTTCAACCAACCTTTAAATTATTTTATTCCTTTATATGATTTTATCTTTAGGCTTTCTTTTAAATATTAGATTGTTCTCATCACTAACTTAATCATTAATACATAATTCCTCTTATATTTCATCATTTTTTCTATTAGGATTAGCTTATTAAATTTCATCTTAAATTTTCTCTAACTATTTTTATCTTTGCTCTCCTTCTAACTTTTGTAATTACTAATTTATTTCTTCATCTTCAATAATCATCAGCCTATCTATTTCATCTTTTTTTTAAATTTCTTCTTCATAAAAACATTTTTTCTAATATTTGTAATCTGTTTCACTGATGATAGAAATTTCTTTATTAACATTTGCTTTGTTATCAATTAACATTGTACTAAAATTAGCATGTTTAAAGAATGCATAAGCTAAAGGAGTATTATTAAAATTATCAGGTTCATCAATTTTTGCTCCCATTTTTATCATATATCTACCTGAAATAGCACTTCCTCTTAGAGCAGCATAATGTAAAGGATATCTACCGTATTTATCCTTAGCATTTACATCACATTCAGGATATGCCAATAAAGAAGAAACAGATTCAAATGGATCTATTTCCACTGTATTTCTTGGTTCATCAAATTTAACGAAAGCGTAAAAGAGAGGAGTTCTATCAAAAATATCGCGAATATCACTTCTTGCACCAAATTTAATTAAAATCTATTCCATTTAGAAACTAGCATTTGCATTTGGATTGCTAAAATTAATAGCATAATGTAAAGCAGTTCTTCCATATTTATCTTGATAGTTAGGATCCAAATTAAATTTTTAAAGTAAAGACTTAACAGATTTAATATCTGATTAAGATATGAATTTAAATAATGGGACAACATTTAGATTATTAACATCATTTATTTTACCTCCTAAATTAACTAATTTTTCTAATATTTTGACAAAATTTTCATTATATTTCTATGCTATCATTAAAGTTGGGGTATTTCCATGCGAATTCTTTTCTGTAAAATTTATTCCCAAAGATATTAAATAATTAAAAAATGTTTCAGAAGTTTCTTAATTCTTCCTTTCTAAAATCACTTAATTTAAATTAAAATTTTAAAAGAAATAATGTACTGGTTAACCAAATAAATCCCATTCATTTATTAAATGTTTAGGAAATAAATTATAGAGTTCTTAAACGAAGGAAGTACTTGGAAGAGATTAAAAAACTAAATGAAAAACATTACTTTTTTCAGATGGAGAAGTTTCCTTTTCTTTCTCTCTACACCATTTTTACCTTATCACCTTGACATCAGTATTTGCACCTTTTGAAATTAATAGTTTCAAAATATCAAAAAATTAATTTTAATATCTATAACCATCTAATACTCTTTAATCTTAAAATTCTTTAACTTAATCTTAAGTTATTCCTATTTACATATTTATTTTCTCAAACTAATATCTAGATTAATAATAAGGTGTTTTTCCTTAATATAGTTTTTAATTAATCTCATTTTAGAATGCATAATATGGATTAGTATTTGAGTTTTGTTACATAATCTTTTCAAATTCATCTTTTTTTAATTGATATTCTTCAACAATCCCATCCCAAATTTTTTTTTTAGAGCTTTCGACTTTTTAATCGAAATCTTATTGTATTCTTTAAGATATAGTTGAAGTAAAATTTTAAACCAATCTTAATATAGGTACAAATCCATCTTGATCATAAAAATTAATTAATAATGGGTCAATTTTATTTAAAATAATTTAGAATATTTCAATTGCTTCTTTATTATAATAAAATTAATTTTCAATCAAAATATGTAAAAATGTTTTATCACTATTATTTATTAGATTTACATCTATTTCTCTAGTATTTAATAGATATTGAACTAATGAATAATTCTTTTTTTATAAACAAACAGAAAAAGCTGATTATCCACCTTCTTTTTCTTATGAATTAATATTAGCACCATTTTCTAATAATAATTAAACTAGCTCAGTTTAAATTTATGATTATTGTCCATTAACAATATGTAATAAACATGATTTGCCATCCTTATCTTTGATATTTATATCTGCTCCATGAGCTAATAATACTTTCACTATTTCTATCTAGAATTTTGATTATTGACACAAAAAAGCATGTTAAATACAAGTTTTTCCATATTTATCCTATAAATTAATATTAGCGTTTTTCTCCTTTATAAGTTATATGATAAAATCAAATTATTCTTGAGTTGAATTAAAATCTTTAATCATACTAGCTATTAAAGTTAATCCATCATCGTCAATACAATTCACATCAGTACTTTCATACTTAAGTAAAGTTTTTACAATGCCAAAATGATTCTTAGCCAATGCAACATTAAGAGGAGTCAATTTCCAAGAATTGAATTCATTTTAATTTACTTTAGCTTAAATCAAAAGTTCTACACATTCTACAAAACCATAAGCAGCAGCATGATGAATTACATTATTTTTTGAAGAGTCACTAATATTTAAATCTGCTCCATAATAAATTAATTTAGATAATATTGTTACATTTCCATTTCTTGCAGCCATGATTAAAGGAGTTCTACCAAATTTATCTTTTGAATTAATTCTGGCACCTTCATCAAGTAAATATTCAACTAATTCTAAATGATTATAAGCACAAGCAAAATGTAATGGAGTCATTTTATTTTTACCTGTAATATTTATTAAAACTCCATTATCAATAAGTATTTTAACACACTCAATATGACCATTTTAACTAGCTAAATGAATAGCACTATTCCCTTCTCTGTTTTTACCTTTAATATTAGAATTAAGTAGAAGTTTTAAATTGTGTGCTCTACCATATTTTGCTGCTATCATAACAGGAGTTGTTAAAGTTTTATCTCCTTCTCTAGCATCAACTCCATTAGCTAATAAAACTTCTAAACAATTTGATGTTTATGATGCTGCAGCATAATGTATGGGTTTTTTACCTTTTTCATCTTAACATGTATATTCCATAGTTTATGACAAGAAGTATTACAAAAATTACTCTGATGGATTGATGCAAGCACAATGAATTGGAGTAATTAAATAATCAGATGATGTTTTTTTTGTTATCGAAATCTTCTTAATTTAATCTAATTTATAAGTATTAAAATTATCTCCTAATGCATCACGATGTAAATAATTAAATCCATGTCCATCTTCATTATTAGTTATTGAATAATTAATCAAGTACTTTGCACATTTCCAATTTCCACTTCTAACTGCTTTTGAAACATAGTTAATCAGTAATTATTCATAGTCGTAGTCTCTATTATTATTCAAAAATAATATCTCATATAATTCAGGATTAGTTTCAATTTCCAATAATTTCTAACAAAGATATTCTTCGTCTTCTTCATCATTTAAATCATATACAAATGCATTGTTACCTTCTCTATTTCCCCTTCCTAAAGCAACTTTTCTTACTCTTGTACCATAAACGTTTTTTTAATTATATCCTGTATCAATTTCTTTTAATGTACAAGCCGACTCTCTACCTAATTTAACTTCATCTCTATTCTAAAGATAATAAGTTAATAATTCTTTGTCTTATCTTTTCAACAATATTTCTAATGGTGTTATATCGAATTCTGGTCCCCACATCTCTTAAACAGAAGATAATTTATACTCTTTAGAGAATATATCTTCCATTAACTTTTTATTTCCTGTTTATGCTGCTCTAATAACTTCCTTATTATTAGCTCTTAAACTATTACGATCTATAAATGTATCTACATTTCCTTCAAATTATTCATTTACACTTTTCAAATATTTAAATACATCTTAATTTTTCTTATTCTTTTATTTTCCTTTTTTTTTATCTTTTTCATCCTTTTTTCTTGACTACCTTTATTTTTTGGGGACTGGATCTTCTTCAGCTGAAGAATAAGAATCATTTGATTGTTCATTAGAAGGTACTTCTTTAGAGTTAAATTCTTCATTTTATTTGATATTCTTCTTAGAAATTTTCTTCGGTAACTAATCTTCATCATCGTCTTTGTCATCATAATATTTTTAATTTTTTTCGATTATTGCTTTTTCATCGTTTATTAAACTACGTATAGCTTATTAATATATTTCTAAGTCCAAAACATAAATGATTTCATCAGTATTGATAATTGATACTCCATCTATTAGAACCCTTAAATTTAAACTAAAGATTACCATTTTGTTTAAGTATTAAATATTCTTTATCCTTAACATTTATATTATTATTTATTTTTCTTTTTTCCTTCATATTTAATTAACTCTGTTACTTTGACTTCTTCAGTGTCAGGAATCCAATCTTCCAATAATTTATACATATTATATTCAGTTTCTTCTCTACATAATATTATTTAGTCTTTCTTTAAAGATTACTATTTTTTACCGCGTTAACTCCTTAAATTTCTACTCATTTCAATTTAATTTATTTATTCTTTTTAATTTCTGAAAAATAGCTTTATTTTTCTGATAAAATTTTATTTTAATTTTATTTTAATAAATATTTATAATTATCAATTCTATTATTCTACCTTTTCTTTTTTTATTGGACTAGAAAATGCAAATTACATCAGTTCCATACATAAATCACCTATTTGATTATAAATCCCTTTTGATATCAAATAATGAAAAAAATGTATTTAATTAGGAACAAATGAATGATCATAATATTAAGTTATTTCTTAAGTTTGGTTTGGTAATATAATCTCTTCTTCTACTTTATTTTTTGTTGCATCATCAAATAGTTCAATAAAATGTTTAGGATTCTACGAAAAGTAAAAATTCGACACCTTTTATTCTTATTTAAAATTTATTAATTTAAATGGCTCTAATTATCTATTAATATCACATACAGCTATTGTAATATTTGTATGTGTGTAATATGATACGATCAAATCATTTCCAATTAACCATGGACTTTCTATCAATATACATCCTTTAGGATCAATCTAATAAGGTACATAACTAAAATCCTTCAAATTTAAATCTT
Organism: Paramecium sexaurelia; assembly: GCA_000733375.1. NCBI lineage: Eukaryota > Ciliophora > Oligohymenophorea > Peniculida > Parameciidae > Paramecium > Paramecium sexaurelia. The sequence continues at coordinate 430,594 of JPFM01000040.1, forward strand.
AATCACATTCAACATTAATTAGAATTGGATGAGCTTAATGATTCGGATTAGCTGTTATTAATATTCTTTTACTTATGAATGATGCGTCAGGTTACTCTTCCTTTATTATTATTTTATTCTGATTATCAAAAGGTTTAAGAATTGTTGCATTAAGAGATTATTTCACGTTGATAAATTTATAAAGATTGATTCCTGGAATCCATAAACTGAAAGTAAAATCTTCTTCCAAATATACTTACTTACAAATTATAATGATCTTTTATTTTTAAAGCTCTTCAAAAATAAGATAATTAGATTCATTAATTTAACATTCATCAATCTTTTTATTTTCTATAACATTCCAACTTATGAAGTTATTTTCATTACATGTTGCATCCTCACTTGCAAAAACATAAAATTATTCTAAAGTAACAAAACTTTATATTCCTTAAAAATATTTGAATCTTAAACATTGATCCACATAAACTACTCTATTTATATTTAGAAATTCTGGAGTAAAAAAATTATTTAATCTCTAACTAGGTAATGTTATTTCTGTATTTGTTATTTTCGAATCCATAAAATCTAATATCCATAAAGATAATGTTTCATTATTAAAGAATCCTATTTCTCTATCTGAATATTCAAATGGTTCATTCATTATAATGATTTCTTTCATTTATTTCTTCACTATTGGAGCTGTCTTTCTGATATCATAAACTTCATACTCCCCTGCCTCCTCAGTATTTGATTAAAAAAAGCATACAACCTTGTAATTTGATATAGGAATTAGAAATTTCAAAAAATGATCCACATAAGTCTTTTGTTCTAGTCTTCTTGTATAAAGGAATTTCGAATACATGATAAATATAATTCATATATTCATCTTTTTTAATTCTAATAAACATTAAATCCTTAAAAAAGTTTGATAAAATGTATTGAAATTAATTGTTAATATTTCATTGAAAAATCAAATAATTTTATTTTTCAATTCTAAATTTATTCTATTCAAAAATTTATTACTCTATTATTATTATTAATTATAAATGCTGTTAGGTTAAAATTTATAAATAATATGCAACATCTATTAAGAAAAATATTATCCATATTTCATATTAATTTATGAAGACTCTATTCAATATTATTTTTTTCAAATAAATTTTATATTGCAAAATTACTTCTGTCAACCTAATTACGTCTATAATTAATTAATTTTAAACTATTCTTTTTTTGTAGTATAAAATATGTTGAATAGAAATAAAACTATCGTAATATATTTTTATAATTTGCCAAAGTATTAAAGTAATTTTTCAGAATTCTAACAATTTTCAAATTAATTATTTGTTTCTTATTTATATTGTTTTTTATAAATAATTTATTTATATAATTAGAAGAACTTTGTAAAATCAAATTGAAAAGTATATAAGAATTTTAATATTTTAATAAAAGTATTTTATATTGTTTTTTTAAACTATGCTTTCTCAGGGTGTATAAAAATTCATACTTTTTAATATTAGATTCTTCATAATATATCAACTCTAACATTCATCTTATAAATCGAGAATGGAGTTTAATTCTTAATTTATTTTGGTAAGTTATTTTAATTAGAAAAAAAATACAGTAACTAAAATCATTAACAACCTAGAAATCTGAAAAGCCAATTCTAGCTCTACTTGATTTGTGTATCATCTTATTGTTTTTAATGGATAACCTTACTATAATGATTTGTTATATCTAATGTAGATTTTCTTTTTGGTTTCACCTCTTAATATGTTATATGAACAATAGAAAAGTTATTATTTCCAGTTTCTTCTAATGTTAAATCTATTTAAAAAGATGGGAAATCAGTTCTAGGAAGTCCATTCTTTTTAGAAATGTATATATCATAATTATTTGGGTTTTAATCTAATGGATGCTCTTTGCTAATTTCTTTAAGAACTTCAGAAATAGCATCGACAAGCCTTAATTTAGAAGACAAGTTCAAAGTTAATTTTAAAAATTTTTCTTCAATTTCAATTGAAAAATTAAAGAGTTTTAAGTTTTGATGACTAAATTATATAAGAGGAGTTAAAAGTGACTTTTTTATTTTAGGTTCTGATATACTATCTGTTTTCGACATAAAATAATGGTTATTTATTATAGAATATTATTAATAAGTATAATAACATTTTGTAATATATTTATTTATTACAATAGTTCGAATTAACTTTAAATAGAAAAATAAATCTCTTAGTTATTTAGATTCATTACATAATTTAATCATTTTTATGTCTTCTTTTTTTTTGTTTTACTTTATTTTGAATTATCTGGAAGGTTGGCTAAGAGAATTCCTGGTTTTGGAAGAGGCACTTTATAAGGATTTGCATGTCCTTAAGGGATTAATATAGATTTCTAAAGAATATTGATTGGAACAAATTTATTAGCAGATGCTAATCTATTTTTTAGTTGTTTAATTTCTCCTATCTATAGAAATTGTATAATCATATTTTTATACCTATGAGTCTAATTCTGATTTTATACTATGTGTTTTTAATACAGAACTAAATTATCTTTTCGGTTAAGCACTTTTAAAACAGCTTGAAGACATTACCCTATTACTTTAAATAGTTTCTTAATTAGTATTATTTGCAATGATTCCACCTGGTAAACATGCTCCTCTTGACATTTTTAATAAATGAAGTCTTTATGAATTAATTTATTTTTCAAGATCAGCTTATTTACTTTAGAAATCTTCTGCTTCTTCTTCAACTTAAGTCGGAATAACTGTGTTTTAAACTATTTTTGTCATAGGTACAGCACTTTAAACCATTCTTGCTTTTGGTTGAGAAACTTTTTTAAGATAATTAGCATAAGCTTTTTCTTCAGCCAAATCCATCTTTTTGGATTCATATAAATCTGAGATTTTAATACCAACATTCGAATATTATGATCCCATTGCAGTTAACTAATATTCAATAAAATATATATAAATACATATTCTGATTACAGAACCATCTCATCAATTCTACTTTTATTAGTAGCCCAGTCTTTCATAGATTAAACCATTTCGATATCTTCCCTTTATTCTTTGACTTCCTTAACTCTTTATTCATTATAATATTAGTTTAATCTGGCTGCAATCATTTTATCTTCAATGTTGGATGGATCATAATTATGAAATGTTCCTTACAATTCTCCTAATCTTTACTTTTATCCTATTTAATAAGCATTTTAGGTTTCAAAATCTGTTTTATAAGTTTTGTTTTCAGGAGCAATACTAATATACTTATCAGCTCGTTCTTTTTTTTTCTTTTTAATAGGTTATATTTCTTATTAAGATCCTAAATTTTTGTTAGATTCATCTATTTTTTCTGGTGATTAATCTTCATCTTCTTCTTATTCTTATTCAATTCCTTCAATTTGATCTAATTTATCTCTATCAGTTGGTTTATCAGCTTTTAAAGGAGATTCTTCTCTTTAAATTTATCTCCTGGAATTTATTTATTACTTATCAAAAGGTTAAAAGACAGGAAAATTTGGATCATACATCCATGACTACTACTATTTAGGAAGTGTATGTTATTGATTAGTTTTAGGTCTTTATAGTTTTTCAACTTAATCAATCATTTTATATGTAGTTTGAGATGTTTAAGGTCTTGTAAATTAAGAAATTCCTAAGACTCCTGGAGTTGTTCCAGGACGAGTACTAGTATCTGATAATAGATTTTTTCTTTAATAGGTTTTCACCCTATCTTCAGGAGGATCAAATTCAGGATGGACTGATCGAAATTTTAGAACATAATCTTCTATTCCTGATGCATACTAATCTTCATTATAGGTATTGGGAATGAAGTGAAGTGTCTATATATATATATTATTTAATGAGTTACAGAATCTTTTTTCTCCAGAAGCGATTACTTTAATGAAGCAGTCTAAGATTTTGGTAATTATGAAAAGAACCAGTTAGAGACTTTGTTTAGAAAATCTTTTTGTTAGATTTTATTCCTTGTACTAACTACTTCTAATAAAGAATTTTTAAGTTAACGATAAAGATTATCAGAGACTAAGGGATCTTATAGTTTGATTTGTTCAGCTCTATGAAGAGTTACTTTTTCGTTCCAATTCATAATTTATTGTTTCAACATCTAAAATAGAGGATTATTATTTAAGTAGCCAGATGTTAAACCATCAAGATCTATCTAGTCTATATATTTAATACTTACTATTTGTAAAACTGGTTTTTCATTCAATCTATTCAAATCATCAATCTTGTATCCAGTTCTATCTAGTCTTTCGTTCAATTGTTCATCAATTGTCAATGGAGGTTTGATCAATGGTTTGCCATTTAGATAGAGAGATTTCTCCATTTTCATTTTTATTTATATAAATTTTATTGTTTATGTGCATGGTGAAACTTTAACAATCTTTGATATATAAAATCATTTCTAAGGTTGTTGTTACCAATTATAATTTTGATATTGTTAATATTGTTATGGATACTGTTGATATTATTGGTAATCATAATATTGATATGGATAATAAGGATAGTATTATTATTGATTTCTTTACTATTACATTTGATATTTGTATTATCTTAGAGCTTGTTCTCTTTCATCTATGACTGTGAAATCATTCAAAATGCTTTTTTTATCTGAAAATTCCTCAAAAATTTTCATCATTTCCTTCCCAGTTTCCCAATTAAGAAATATACCATCTCTTGATCTAGTTACTTCTATATTGTCACTATTTAAATTTATAGATAATTCTAACCTGTTTCTCAAATGTTCGAAATGTTTATTTGGTACATCCTTTACATATAGCCATTACACGTTGAAATGACCTTTCCATTTCTTCATCTCCCACCAATATTGGAAACTCTCCTCCTTGTATCCAGATGTTAATTTTGCTACCCCAACAAATTGTCCACTCCTTACTACGCTGAAAAACAAATAAACTGGAATTCCATCCTATTAAGATTCTAAATATTTTGCGTTCAACTTCTCATTATTCTCCTTACTAGATGTCCAAATTCCATATTTTATAGACTATTTGCTTTTATTTGTATAAATTTACCTTATGTATATCATCGTCATTGTTACTACGAAGTATGTATGAATATGCATTTATAGCATCTGCCAAATGTCTCTCACTTTAATTTATTTACTTTAATGCAGGTATCAATTTCGATGCTTATTCTAAATTTGTGTAATCTTAACATGAAATGTACGGAACTTTTAAATCTCTTTTATTTCTAACATATGGTTCAAAATGATTGTTCATTAATTTTTTATTAAAATTTAAATAATAATATTTAGCAATTTATTCATTTCTACTCTCTTTAAGTATCCTACTTTATTTCTTCTTTTTCACTTAATTTTAATTATATTAATCAATTTCCCATTTAATTTATCAAATTTATTACCATAATAATCTAATAAATCAATTTCATTTTGTGGTTTATAATTTGATATTCAATCCACATTAATATAAATATATTCTTAATCAACAACACCATAAATTTCAATAACTATTTACAAATCAAATTCAATACTTTATAGATAATTGGATTATACAAGAAAATAAACTACTATATCTTTTAATTTTATGTGGCCAATTCTCTCAACTTATTTTACTGCCATCCTCTAAGCAAATCTAATTAAGAAATGATCAAAATATCCTTATTTAATAAGTTTTATAATTCTTATCATAAAAATAGAATTCGTTTTTATTTAATTTATTTAGATAACAATAAATAGCATATTCAATCTAATTTAACATAATTGCCACTTGAAGTTCTCCAAAAATAGGTTAGAAAATCAGTTTATACTGAATATTTTTAGTATATCTATTATAAATTAAAAAAAATACTATTTTTAATCCTTCACATTCATAAAAATTAGTTATTAATTTTTAATAATCTTTGGAAGTTTCAAACTCTTAACTAACTACTCGTAAATCATTCCAAATGTTTGTTAAAAGAAGTAGGAAATGCCAAAACCCATTTCTTGTAGTATTGATTGGAGTAAAGATAGATTTGTCAGGATAAGTCAACACATATATATTCTATAATAAATATTTAAATTTACAATAGATTATGCTAATTATTATAATTCTGAAATAATTTGTCTTGGTGGGAATAATACTCCTAATTAATTGGTTTAACATCCCTAAAAGATATTATTTTATATTTATACTTCAAAGAAAAGTAAAGTAGGCTTATTTTAGAATATTACATCTTTTAATTATAAACCAGTTCCTGTTTGTGTTGTACTTATTTGAAATAAATTTTTAATCACTTAATTTAAAGATAAAAGTTAATATCTAATATCGTCTCCACTTTCAACAAAAGTTGCAAAATTTGGTGAGGATTAGGCTAGAAAATATATCCAATCAATGGGACTAGAATGATTTGCTAATATTAATTATCCACCTCTATCTTAAATTGGAATTTGATTTTCAATATTAAAAAATCCACAAGTAAATAACATCAATTTTCCTATCAATTAATTAAGAGTATCTATTTTAAGTGTGTTTAAGATTTTGAGTAATAATAGTAGAATTGCTAAGAGAGGGACTCTTATGAAAATTAATATGGATCCTAATATCTAATTGAATTATTAAGATATGAATTACAATATGGACAAGTAGAATCAAAGGGGATAATTTTTAATTAACAAAGGCTGGCACAAATAAATTAATTCCAGTGTGAGGATCTGCATATGCTCTAAATTTTTCCATTTGTATGAATTAATTAATAATTATATAATATAATAATAAAAGAAAAAGAAATTAATTTCATTTAACTTAAAATTCACTATAATTTTACCTTGGTCTTACTTCATATTTATAGGCTTATACAACTAATGAAGATTATCTTTTGTCAAATTTATGTTCATTCAATTTTTATTTTAGAGAGATTAATACTTATTATTTCTTTTTGTATTTTTACAAAATTAATTATTTTTTGGTTATTCCATAATTACCTTCTTCATTTATTATTTTTAATAAAGCAATTTGACTTTAGACTGATTCTTTTGATTGTGCAATTTATTGTTATAAATCAGTAATTTCTTTCTATTTACTAATAATTTCTAGAGTGTATTAAATAAATTATATACTTTATTATTAATATACTCTAGATTTTTAAGCTTATAATTATTGAAATTTATTAATTAATTATTTGATTTCATTCATTTATTGTTTAATGTTGTGCAGTTCGAATTCATTTCCAATCTAGTATTCAGAATTAATGATATTACTATTATTATGCTTTTGTTTTGTTAAAAACTATTACATCAATTAAACGCTTCCAACAGTTGGAGATGCTATCCGTTATTATTTAAGTTTAACTTCTAATTATGAAAAGAGACATTATAATTATTCTTAGCATTTTTGTATTTTATTATTTTAATTAAATTAGAAAGTAAGTCTAAGAGTGCCTGTGATTTATTTTTTATCTGAAAAGCTGTACCATTCGTTTAAATTGTTTTATTATAATTCTCTTAAATCTAAGTATAGTGATCCTATAGACATGTTCTAATCATATACAGTAATTTCGATTGCACTCATGCTCAATTAAAAGGATTGATTCCATTTAGGATTTAAGTTTTCATTAGATTTAGTGTCTGAAGTAAAAACTTGATTTCCTTACAAAATTTTAATGCATCTATTTAGTTTTTTTTAAGTTATTACATCAACGAATTACGCTTTTAGTATGATATAAATCTAGCTTCATGTAATAATAATTACACTGTAGAATAATTATTTTATTCAAAATAATTAGAGAATGATGTTTCTCTAAACATGAAATTTTAATTTTATTTAATTTTAATGAAATAGTTAGATTCTCGTTTACCTTCAGGAAATCATAATAGGCGGAATCTGCCACAGTTCACTGCTGCATTAGATATAAGTAGAATTAATTTGAAAACCCGTTCGGAAGTGAGATGTAAAACAGAAGGAACAATTCTAAAAACTGACCATGGTACTTGTACTACTGAAGATGAATTTTTACCACTATTTGGGAGTGTTGATTTATGGTCTATTTTGGGTTAAAGGGATTTCTATTTTACTCAATCTCCAACAGAAATTAAATTGTTACAGCAAGCAGAAAATGAAATAAATTTAACTTTTATGGATATCCAAACAATGAACTCTGAAATGGAAAGTGGATACATTACAACAAAAGGATAATTATGTTTTAGATAGATTTAATTATCAAAATAAACAAAATTATTTTACATAACTCCAAAATAGAGTCAATAATGTATATACATTTGTTTGATATAAGGAATGTAATCAAATATGGAGGTATTATAAAATTTTAAAATTTTTTTACTGAATATTTGGAGATGCGAAACTAGAAAATTATGCGCTGGATGCTATTTCGAATTTATTCATATATTGGTATGGGATTATGTAAAATAATAAACATGGATAATATCTGGCGAAGATCTTGAATTATAACATGTTCGATCATGTTAACATTTTAGCAATTCTAATACATAGTATAGAGGTAAAAAAGTAAGAAGGATTTTATTTAATAATAATGAGAATTAGTTGAAGGTCAAAAGCTTTTCTTAGAAACAATCTATCCATTAATAGAAATTAGTGATAGAAAACAAAATAAATTTTGTAATGGATTTTATAAAACCAATTATATAAGAGAAAGATCGAATAAATAATATAGTTGTAATGAAAAAGACTTTGCTTCGACCAAAATCAAGTGTTGAAAGAGTAAAATAAAGAAATTAAAATTTAATAACAAAAATCCTCACTCCTAAGGCATTTTAAATTAGTATTAAAAATAATATTTATAAATGATTTCGCTTCCTTCTTTCATCAAACATCAATTCGGTATTCCTGAAAAACTCTTGAAACAAAGAACGAAAATGATTATAGACACAGATTCTGGAGGTGATGATATACATGCACTGTTGACAGCATTTGATTTAGCTGCCAAAAAGAATATAGATATTATTGGTATCACTTGCATAAAGTAAAATAAATTTTATAAAGTCATAGTGGAAATTCATAAATAGATGATGGAATTAAAAATATTACAATTGTGTAAAAGATTGCAGGAGTTACAATACCAATTTATAAAGGATGTGATAGAAACTTAAAATAATAAATAACTTTAAGTTCTAAATTCTTTGGAGATGACGGATTAAGTGGCAATCAAGACAAATATCTAAAGGAACTCAATATAACACAATATCCAATTTAACCTGAACATGCCGTCGATTTCTTGATAAACAGTGCTCTAAAATATAAAGATGATTTAGTAATAATATGTCTTGGAGCTTTAACAAATATAGCATGTGCAATGATGAAAACAGAAGAATTTGAAGAAAACATTGGATAATTAATAAGCTTGTGTGGTAATATATTAGGATTGGGATTTATGAATAATGGAGTGGCTGAATATAATGTACATACAGATCCTGAGGCTGCTCATCTTGTCTTCAAGGTCCTAGCAAAAAAACTAATTGTAATTCCTTATGAAGGAGTTATCTCAGTATCCGATTTTACAGTATTTTCATCATTAAACTTAGATAACCAAAGTTTTCGAATAAGATACAACAATAAAAGGCAAATTTGTAAAAGAAATTTATGAAGGAATGAAAAATGCTAACAATAGATATGATATTTAAGATCCATTATGTATACTTGTTGCCACAATGCCAGATATTATTACTGAATTTGTTGAAAGACCTTGCAATGTAATCTTAGAAGGAGAAGGAAGAGGAATGATTTCAGTCAAATGGTTAGAAAAAGATCCACAAGCAAGTATGATATTCTCATTATTATAAAATTAGACTTAGTGACATTCATCTTAAAAGTTAATGAGAATCAATTAATTTAAACTCTTGGTAATGTTGTAAATTGATTCACGCACATATATTAAAATACAAACAAAAATCGACCTTTTTTTTATTTTATTTATTTCTTTTGTATAAACAATGCTTTTTTCATTATATTTACTTTTTAGTCTTAATAATAAATTTCCTATTTGATTACTCTAACTAACAAATATTTGTCTAATTTTCATAAAACTCTTTATTCTTATTTAATAGTCGAGATTTGCCAAATAGATATCATGAAATATTCATCTAATTTAACTTTATTTGACTTTCTTCTATTTTTACTAAATTGATAATTATTATTCGTTAAACTTTTATCATCTCTAATGTAATTTCTAAGTAGTACAAAAATAAACTAAGAAATAGAGCCTAATTAAAAAATCACAACTCTAGAAAGTAACAACTATATTTAAACATAGATAATATCAATAAACTTATTAATGAATAAGATGGCTTAATAACATAGATTAAGCATTTCGAAGATGTTTATAAAATTGAGGAATAAATCCAGTTTTTATAAAATAGAATAGATGATTATGAAAATTGTGGAAAACTCAAAACACATAATAAAAATACCTCCTAATTATCACATTAAATTAAATAACTTGAATCAAGAATGATAGAAATGGACAATTAGATTTTAAATTCTAAAACCTAACCTAGACGTCCTGAAACTCTATAAATAGAAAATTCATTTAAAAAAAACATGAACTCTATCAAATAAGAAGTGCAATAAGAATACAAAAATATTTATAAAGTTTATTTTTTATTTAATATAGGAAATGAACGGTTTAAGATGTGATTTAGATTATGTAATTAACAGTTAAGTGAAGTAGAAAATTACTAATAAAATTAAAACATAGAATATTAATCTAGACTAAAATAAATTACTATATATAAATTTATTAGAATTAGAAACCTTCATTGAGGAACTTGATTTATATGAGAATTAAAACACTCAAAGATTCCTTGAGGAGTTAAAAAATTGTGATTAAGAAAAAGCTAAATCTCTGAATTATTAATTGGCAGGAACTAAAAGAAAATATTTAAGTGAAATTAAAAAAATTGAGCATAAATTTAAAATCTTGGCTGAACTTATAATAACTTAATCCCCTTAAGAAAAATACACTTTCTAATTGAATCTCTAAATGAATTAAATAGTTTAGAGATTGCATAAAAATATTGATATGTTACTATTAAAAATTAGTGAATAATTAAGATGAAATATAATCACTCTTGTAAATTTCAATTATTTATTATTAAATTTTCATTATATAGAGTATATTATATTTCTTATGATTATTATTATTATTTCAATTATGATTTCTTAATTATGGATTCTGAGTTCTCTATTAACTGAAATGATCATATTGAATCATATGTTAGAATTTTTTATAATTTAAATTTAAATATATAGATTCAACATTTTAAGTATATATCTCTTTTTAGTATTAATTTAATAAAATTACATGTTATACTTCTTTAAGTGATATTATTTTCAGATGAAGATTTTTTCATAAAATTTTTCAAAAATTAGATAATATAACTTAAAATTGAAAATAAATATGATAAATACTTGAAATTTTAATAGTTACTCATTTGAATAAGTAAATAAAGAATAAATTTATGATCTTATTATTATAAAATCATTAATATTATAACTTGCATCTTTAAAAATTATAATAAATAAATAAACTAATTGAAGTACATACTAATTTTAGAAAAAATAACTAAATTAGATTCTATAAATTTCAATGATTATCAACATAAATGAGATTTTTATGATTATAAATTTAATTCTTTTAATTATTATATAGAAATATTATAGTAATTAGAAGGCGAATGAAATGATATTAATGAATAATGGTAGATTTCAATTAAAAAACTGAATAGAAAAGATTATAATAGTGAAAGTGATTTTGTTAATAAAAGCTTAATAAAAATTGATTAAATAAAATAAATGATTGGCAAATAAATCTTTCGTGCATTTTCGTCGACCACAGCTCCTTATGTGTGGGTTAATAAACATACCAAGGTGATCTGTTAAGGTATCACTGGTAATTAGGTATATTGTGATCTCAAATATTAGGGTACCTTCTAAACAGAACAAGCATTAAACTATTTCACAAAAATGGTTGGTGGAGTGTCACCAAAGAGTAAAAATATGAATAATAAATTTAGAGGCTGGAAGTACTCATCTTGGATTGCCTGTATTCAAGAATTGTTAAGAAGCTAAACAAAGTACAGGATGTGATGCCTCAGTTATTTATGTTCCTCCTCCTACAGCTGCAGCAGCTATCATTGAAGCAATTGAAGCTTAAATTGGTTTAGTGGTACAATTACTATTAATGTACTAAGGTTGTTATTACAGATGGAATCCCATAACATGATATGATTAAAGTTAAACATGCTTTAAGATCTTAATCAGTTACTCGTGTCATTGGTGTATGATTATATTCTATATCTTTTAGCCTAATTGTCCAGGAATTATCAAACCCAACGAATGCAAAATTGGTATTATGCCTGGATACATTCATTAAAATGGGAAAATCGGTATTGTTTCTAGATCTGGTACTCTTACATATGAGGCTGTTGATTAAACAACAAGAGCTGGATTAGGATAATCAACTGTTGTTGGCATTGGTGGCGATCCATTTAATGGAACTAATTTCATTGATGTTTTAGAAAGATTTATGGTTGATCCTGAAACAGAAGGTACTATTTATATTAATGAAAGGAATTGTCATGATTGGAGAAATTGGAGGAGAAAATGAAGAAATGGCAGCTGAATGGATCAAAAATAATAATCCTAAAAATAAACCAGTTGTTGGTTTTATTGCTGGTATCACTGCACCACCTGAAAGAAGAATGGGACATGCTGGTGCTATTGTATCTAGTAAATTAATATTTTAAATACTTTTTAGAGGGCAAAGGAAGTGCTCCTGAAAAGATTAGAGCTCTTGAATAAGCTGGAATTAGAGTTGTGAAATCACCAGCTTAAATTGGTAAAACTATGTTGGAAGTTATGAAAGAAAGAGGATTAGCATGAGTATCATTTAATTTTATCAATATTTATTAATTTATAAATGAAACATTTCTTAATACTTTTTTCTTTTCTTCTTTGTTATTAATCACTTAGTTTTATTTTATATTGTTCTTATTATCTAATAAATTATTAAGAAGTCATTATAAGCATTATTATCACTTATTATTTTTTTTTCAATTATTATTTATATTCAATTTGATTAGATGCAAAGCTAAAAATTTATCTTATGAAAAATTTGTTCAAATAAAAACCATTATTAGAATTATCTTTGTATATCGTTATTTTATAGCATCTTTATTTTGGAGTGGATTGGTATCTATTAAATAAATCATTTGTAAATAACAACTAAATTTTTTGTAAATTTATCTATAAATTTACAGTTAATTATTATAAGATTGAAATTCAATTATCTTCCTATTAAAACAATTCTAATCAATAAAGATTATTGAATACCAATAAAAGATAAAAAATTTAACTTTCTAAGAATTCAACTTAATAATCATATCTTTTTGCAAAAGATTCAATATTAAATTTGTTCTCATATTATCATAAAATAGTATATATATAAATATGCTATCTTAAAAGAGTTGACTTGAAAATAATTTAGAACAATATAAAATTTGTAATTCATTAATTTTAGTGTTATAAATTTAAATATGTTAAGAAATAGGGATAAGAGGTAATGATAAGTTTTAGAAAAAATTTATAAAAATTATTGAGAGATGGAGAATTATTAATGTGATTTAATTGAATAAATTAAATAAAAGAATAAATGGCGCATATAATTATTATTTGATGCTATTTAAATGAATTTTTTAAGAAAAATTTGATTGGTTAATTTTGGCATCATTTGGATTTTGATCCAATATACAACCTCCATTTTTGAATTATTATAATTATAATTCAAAATAAACAAATATGGCTGGAAAATCAGGAAAAGGAATCGGAAAAGTTAGCGCTAAAAGACATGCAAGAAAACCAAACAAAGCTTCTATTGAAGGAATCACCAAACCTGCTATCAGAAGATTAGCTAGAAGAGGAGGAGTCAAAAGAATTTCTTCATTCCTCTATGATGACTCAAGAAATGTTTTAAAGAGTTTCTTAGAAAATGTTGTTAGAGATGCTATCACTTATACTGAGCATGCCAGAAGAAAGACTGTCACTGTTATGGATGTTGTTTACTCACTAAAGAGATAAGGAAGAACTCTCTATGGATTTGGAGCATGATTTTTATCTTCATTCAAGATTAATTAATTCATCTAAACATCTTCTCTGAACATGGTTCTTTTCTTAAAAATACTTCTCTTTCACTTTTTGTTTAACTTAAAAATTTATTTATTACTATTTATTTAGTTAAACAAAATTCATAAAATTTACAATTATTGACATTATTATGTTAGATAGCCTTTGATTCTTAACTTTCATGATTACTTTTTATATTTCTTAAAATAATAAAAATTTTGATAGTTAAATAAAGCTAACTTTTTATTGGCTACATTAAAATAAAATTGAATTAATTAAACAATAATCCAATCCATATTATAAATGTATTTCATCCATCAAATAAAATAACATTTTATAAACGATGAAGATAGAGATTCTTTAATTTTTGACTTTTATGATTATTTTATGAAAAGTACTTTAATATTTAAATTTTATTTTATATTTACATATATAAAAAATTTAATAAAGAAATTTGAATATGAGATTATTAGAAAGTCAATTAAATGAAATATATTTGGAATATAGTTTTACAAGAGAAAAAACCATTTATTTTACAAATAATTAATATTTGGGTCATATTGATGAGATTAATTATATATAAAATGTCAATAAATGATCCCATAACATCAAAGCCATTGATTGTTTATAATAAATCAATTTATTATTTGATTGGAGAAGCATTTACGTTTGGTTTTATAAGACAAACAAGACAACCATAGTTTAGATAAAAAAAATGAAAGATAGGATTAAGGTTAGAATTAGATGGTATTTTTTGGAAGAATTAATTGAAATTTAATATAATGAATGAAAATACTTAGAAAATAACAAAAAATTAATTTTTAATTAAATCTTTTTCAAAATGAAAACCCATGTCGAAGTTTCAAGTTAAAGAAGAAAGGGCAGAAGAGCCCATTTAGGAGCACCATCAAACATTAGATATAAATTAATGAGTGCTCACCTTTCAAAAGATTTAAGAAAGAAATACAATGTTAGAGCATTACCTGTTAGAAAAGATGATGAAGTCACAGTTGTTAGGGGTATATTAATAAAATTGAGAATAGGCACACATAAGGGAACAAAGGGTAAGGTTTCATCAGTTTACAGAAAGAGATGGATTATTTAAATTGAGAAACTCACAAGAACAAAAGCCAATGGTAAATAAATAATTTTTATTTTAGGAATGCCATATTAAATCCCAATCAGAGCATCATAATGCATCATTACAAAACCCTACCTTAATGAAGACAGAAAATAATTGTTAGCAAGAAAAGCATCTGCCAAAGTCTCAACAAAAGGAAAGGGTGAGAAACATACCACTGAAAGCACTAAGAAAGCTGATTGATTTATTAAAATATAGAAGTACATTAGAAATATTTATATTGTTTGCTACTTTATAATTAATAAAAGTAAAATACATATGTTTTAGATCATTATTCATCATCTTCTAACTAAAATCCATTAAATTTTTTTAAATTTTCCAGATTTGGAAAATGTTTCTCAAAATTTTTAGCTAAATTTAAGACTTTTGCTGCTGATTCTATTAACTAATCTTAATCAACTTAAATAATTGAAGCAACATCTTTAATCTTTTAATTAGATAATATAATATACTTAACTATCAGCATTAAAAGTAGTATCTAGTTGTTCAACTATTTTAAAAGCAACAAAAATTAAAGCAGCAGCCAATAATGTATAATTAGTTTTACCACAAATTTCATAATCATACAAAACCATTTTAGAGAGATATAAGCAAAGTTTTTTTAAATATTTATAGTTTTTCTCTTTTAATTTTTATTCAATAAAGCAATTTGTAAGAATTAGATTATACATATCATAGAGTGTGCCACCAACGAGATCAAAACCTATAGTTTATAATATGTCACTCTCTTTTTTTTTTATTTGATCTGTAGATAATTTTTTATGAGCAATTTTCTCATGAACAACAGATAATTTCATAGGATGAATTTCTTCATATTTAGCTGCTATAAACATTGAAGTAACTCCACAAAGATGTAAATCTGATACTTCTAATTATTTTTCACTTTTTGCAAAATAAAAATCTAAAGTTCTTACAGCAACAAAAAATGTTTAATCAGTGCATTTATATGAACATAAAACTTCTACCATCCAATCAATCATTTTTGCTCTTAAATTGCTTGGAATAGAGTGATTTTTTAACCATTCTAAAGGTGTTGATTTTTTCTAATATAATTTATTTATAATATACTTCTTGTTCTTTTAAATAGAAAAATATTTCATCTGTATACCACTTTTAGAGATTAGTATTCTCTTAAATAGTATGATCGAATTTTTGCTTAATATTTATAGTAGATAATTCTTAAGGGAGTGTATAAATTTTAGTTGAGATTCCTTTATGCTATGGCATATTCTCCTTATCTTCTAACACATCTTGATTAAGCGATCTCTTTACGATCATTTTCCTTCTTAATTCATTATTACTGTTTAGCATTGATTTATTAATTTATTGAGTGTCTTGATTCCAATTAGATATAATTTTTACCTTCGTTGTACAATAAAGTTAAATTCCTTCTTACAGGGTCTCTGTTTTCTATATAAGTTTTGGTTACCCTTTTGAGAGCTTATTATTATTGATTTTCTGACACTCCACTTAGTGATCTGTTATATTTAATTTCCATAATTAATTCGTTAAAATATTTAACGTCGCGCCAATTTAATAAAAATATAAATCTCAAGTATTCATATCAACAAAATAAATCTAATAATAAAATTACAATTTTAGTTTCAGCAGCAATTTAAAACAATTTTCTTTAGAATTTTTCATTTCAAAATGTACTTAATTTTATGAAAAAAATGTTTATTATTACTATCTATCTTTATAAAAAAAGAAATATTATTTATTAAAAAAATTAATGTTTAAGCATCTTATTTTGTTATTTTACATCTCCTTTGGAATTCCAGTGATTGATGTAGATGCAAATTATGTGGATGAAGGAGAATTATTGGAATTGGATAATCTTGAATATCTAATTAAGCAAAGCTTTAATAATGCCACATTCTACCTGATTGTAAGTTAATTTGATACTACCAAATACATTTTTTTGGAGTAAGTAAACTTAGATTAAATAGAATATCTATTATTTATCCTAGAGATGAAGGCATCAATTTTCTTACAACAATTGGAAAAAACTAATTAACTAGAATAGAAAGTGGGATTGTTGAAACAACCTATGCAGATTTTAATGGTTTTTATATAAATAAAGATTATCACAATATTGTTATTCCTGCAAATTCTTTTATTAGCGGAGATAAATTTTACATTACAAATTTAATAATTAATGATAGGAGAATGTATTAATACAATCTTAAAATATCGAAATTGTCCAAACGACCTTGCCCTTATAATTGCTCTTAAAATTCAGGAGCTTGTGCTGATGGAGTTTGTTTATGTTTAGGTGATTTTATTGACTTAGATTGTTCAAAAAAGGCTACACGCTTATAAATAAATTAGATGATTGATGATGTAGCTTTTTCTGGAGTTTAATATTTTTTTTTTGAATAAGCAACATAATTAGATAAGGTTGAGTTCGAAATGGGTTTATCACAGAATTCAATTTAAGTTGCTACTGAAGTTTCTGTATATTTCCTATATGAGGATTTTAATTTTGGCGTTCCTGTCTCACTCTATAAGAATTTTAGTTTAAATTAAGAATAATCTTCTGTTAGTAAAATATTTGATGTCTCCAAATTAAATTTTAATACGAATTTATTGAGGTATTTTAATAAAAATATGTTTAGATTTAATCGTCTGTTAATAAAATTAGTTACTTAAGAAAAAGTATCATTATATTTAAAAGTTTCTAATTATTTTGAGAGTGATATCTCAGATAATGTTGGTTTTATTGTTGGTTATGTTTTAATATCTGTTGGTGGTTTAATTTTCATAATTGTTTTAATATGGTGTTGTTTAAAATGTAAACCTTATAGAGTTGCATAAGAAAACATATAACATATTTAGGCATATTAGGATGGAGATGAAAATTAAATTACAAAAGAATTTTTAAAGGCTCACATGGTACTGGCTAGAAGAGAAAAATAAAGTTAAGGTCAAGAAGTTTTCGAATGTTCAATTTGTTTATAAGATGATAAAGTTTAATAATTGAGAGAAACGCCTTGCGGACATATTTATCACATAGAATGCATATATACATGGTTAGAAGGCTAAGTAAAACATACATCGTGTCCTAATTGTAGAAAATCCCTTAATAGAGATATTCTGATTAAGGCTAGAGATACAAATAATATGGAATTAAAACCATTAATAAAATAATAAAATTAATCAGCATCTATCAATCTCAATTATAATTATTAAATTAATCAAGAAGAATAAGAATCCTAAGACATTTAATATAATTAAGATGAATTTGAAAATGCAGGAGATGTAGAAATTTAAGAAAACTAACAAATACAAGAAAACTAAAAAATTTAACAAAACTAACAAATACAAGAAAACTAATAAAGCTAAGAACATTAGAGAAATTAAGAAATTTAAAGAAATTTTTCAGGTATATAGAATTAAGAAATAAACGATTTTTGATTATGATATATGTTTTTAAATTAATAAAAAGTATTTTGGTTAAATACTGATTCTGAATAAACTAAAAGGTAAGGATAAACATGAAACTATACTTAATGGTATGTAAATACTTAAATTTTATTCTAATATATAATTAATTTATGAACCTTCAATAAGTTAAAAATTAAGATTAAACAAAGCAACCGTTCAATATAAATGAATTCATTTTAGAAAAATTGTTAAATGATTTTGGTTAGAAACCTATAGATAGAAGAGTATTAATCAATTTTTAATAAAGTTAATTACTTGCTACGTAAATGATTATAAGTCTAAATATTCATAATATAATGAATAAGGTGTAAGATAATTAAAAAAAGAAGTCAAAACAGCCATTATAAAATCAGCTTTTGAAAAAGAATAGATAATAGAGAACTTAATAAAAAACTATAATTCATAATAGTTACAAAATGATTAACAATCAAATCAGAAGAAATAGATTAATAATAGAAATAAAAAAGCGAGCACTTAAACCTAAGAAAAATCAAATCAATAGAATAATGGAGTTGCTATAGAATTAAATAGACAAAATTCATTGAACTCTGATAATAGATAGAAATCAATATATGAATTAGATGATGATAATTAAGATGAATGGTCTGCTATTATAAAGTATGATACAGCTATGTATTTAAAAGAATAATAAGAAATAAAAAGGAAATAATAAATTATGAAATAAAAGTTAAAAGAAGATTTAGATAAATAATTAAAAGAAAAAGAGTAATAAAAAAAAGATGAAGAAATGAAAGAAGCTTAATTTGTTTAATAAAATTAATAAAGAAAATTCTAATTTGAATAATTAGAGAGACAGAAAAAGGAAACTTAAAAATAAAAATAATATGAGGAGAAAAAGTTGAGAGATGAGTAAATCTAAAATGAAAAAATAAGAAAGTATTATCTACTTATTTAAACTATATTTTAGATTAGAAATTTAAAAGTAATCTAAATAATAAGAGGATGAAATTTTATAATAATTAAAAAATGAAATCAATCGAGAATCTCTTTAAATTAACAAAAAAAGATAAGAATAAAAAGAAAAATTTTAATAAATACTTAAGGAGAATGAATTAATCAGACAAAAGGTAAATTTAATATGAGTTTATAGGCTTAAGATGAATTAAAGCAATAAAGAGATCTTGAATAAAAATTACAATAATAAGAATTATAAAGATAACTATAAGAAGATGAAAAAAGAGAAAACTAAAAAAAAGAAAGAGAGGAAAAAATTAAATAATTTATGAACAATTATAGTTTTTAGGTGTTGAGTAAATAATAAGAATAAGAAGAAAATGAAGGAAAATATTTATTAGAGTAATTAAAAAAATAAGAAGAATTAGAAAATTTTAAAGTAATTGAAAAAAAGTAAAAATAAAAAGAGAAGATTGAATTAATCAAATAATAATTACAATAACAAATACAATAAAAGTAATAAAAAAAGTTAACAGAAGAAGAAGAATTAAAGATATAATTAATTAAATAACAACTTGAATTACTTAATTTTTCTTAGAAATAGCAAGAAAAATAGGAAGTAATCAATAATTACAATATATTTAATAGCAAATAAAAAAAAATTTCAAATAGAACTAGGAGGATATTAAAAAGTAGATAGAGTAGTCGAGGAATAAAAGTTTACACGAAAAAATGTCAAAATTAGAATTACTACAAAATAAAAATATACTTAAAAATATTGCAAATGATTAAGAGATAAAAACAAAGTTTAGAAAAGTAAATGTTACTTTAAAATGATTCTATTTTTATTATTAATGTGCTAATTTAAAGGAGAAATTAATATGTTACTAGCTTTTTTAATCTATCAGTCATTAATATTACTTTTTAAAGGTCTAAATTTATTTTATTAAAAATATAATATTATACTATATTCAATTAAAATTGAACCAATTATTCTTTAATTGTATGAAAAAAAGATTTTATTAATATATAATTTCTTATTTAATCAAAAAAGAATAACAGCTAATATGTTTATTTGATAAATTTTTAATTAAGCTATCATAAATCCTAATCGAAATTGATAAAGATGATATATGATATTAATAATAAAAATATAAAATCAATCATCATTATCTTTTTTACAGTTTATGAAATTAGCTTAATTGTAATCATCAGAAACTACATTTAATACTTAAGAATTGACTAATGTGACAGAAAAAAATTATATTTCCCAAAATATAAATTTTGTAGATGCACAAAATTTATATACTTATGATCAATAATCTGATGAGTCTTTCGAATTAGTCATATTGAGTAATCAACACCCAGAAAACGAATGGATAAAAAAAGAGTAATTGATAGTAGTATATTTAAAATAATTGGGTATACAAATGAAAACAGACCCTTTGGATAAGTAAGAGAGGTTTTATAAAAAATATAAGAGAAAAGTTAACAAATCTTGTACAATGTCATTTAATACTACATAAAATAATGAAGAAAATGATAATAAAGAAGCAGGAAGGAATGCTATTGAATAAATGAGTATAGAAATGAACTCAATCAAATAACGGAGAACCCCAAACACTACTCCTTAAAGCTCTCCTTTGATTACAAAAAACTTAGATACATAAGAACCTTAAAAAATTTAAAGAATTTCAATATTTTAGAAAATGAAAGGTTAATCACAAGCATTCTCTTCTGATGAAGAGGAAATGAAGGGTAACCTTAAAAGAAACAATTATCAATTTGGCAATGAAAAATAAGATGGAAAGAGTGATTCGAGTGAAAATAACATCGAGAAAAACTATTTCTAAAATTTATGTGAATGATATATATAGTAACTATATCATTTTATTCCTGCTTATTAGAGTTTTTAAGTTAATTATTATATTTTGCTATCCTTTAATTTCACTAATTATTCTAATTTCTATATTTTAAGTTCAAGTATCTCTATTGTTTCTTTTTAATCTTAAATTATCAAATCTTTTTCATTTGATTTATTATTCGGAACCTATTAGTTTTTAACCTTATTTTAAATTTGTTAGTTTTCAATAGGCCTCTCTTATTATTAAATCTAACTTTGCTCTTTATTATCCAAATACATTGAGATTTTAACTTAAACAACTTTAAGGATTCTTTCGACTGCTTCTGGTACAACTTATATTACTGCATCTATATCTTTTTAAGTAATTTAAAAACCCATCTTTCTAAAAACCTAGAAATTGATTTGTTATTTATACTTTTGTGTTCAAAGTATTCCAATTGTATTATTTTTGTTAAACAGAATGAGCTAAACTATAATTATGTATATCAACTATTCTAGGAATATAATGTTAAACGATTTCAGCCATTAAGACTCCATCAGCAAAATCTCTTCCAATGTTTTTTTTTGGTCTTGATAATGGTATAGTATCAACCCAATTATATATATCATTTAATTCATCTTCATTCAAGGGAGGAGCATCCATATCCCTGTTTGTCATTTTTTTTGATTAAATTTAAAATTTATTATTCAACTAACTAACTTCTAGAATAAATAAAGTTCAAAGAATAAATTTTAGAGAATTCTTAAATTTGTTTAACTTCCACAGCCTTGTTTAATTGAACATTCTATACATTTGTAATTTATTTAGCGGCTAAATTTCCTTTAATTTTGCAGTTATTTCCTTTGCTTTATTAATATCCCATCATTTTTCACTTAACATTTTATCAATTATTTGGTCTTGACTATATGAAACATTAGGCTTCTCTTGATATCGGTTTTTAAGCAAATCATCAAGAAATTTTTGCTTAATTCCCATCAAATTAGTAGTAATATCCTAAAATCTAATATAAATTATAAAGCTTCATTTTAGCATAATCCATCTTTTAATTCAGATAAAAACAAAATATGCTATCAAATTAATTATTCATTTACAATTTAAAATCCCTTTTGTTATTTTTTCATAAAACAATAAAGATTTAATCGTAATATCAATTTTGACTCGATATTTGATTTTTAAAATAATTAGAATCTTTTCAGATATATAAAAAGGTTAATGAAGAAAACTAAATAATTTCGAGAAAATTAAATTAATAGAAATATAGTTTTTTTAAACTTAAATTTGAAAAATTGTTTGATTATAACGTCATCTAAACAAACCCTAATAAAACAAATACTACTCTATTTATTTTAATAATATTAAAGAACAATTAATTAAAAGATTGTTATGATATGGCCTAGTCAAGTTATTATATCACTATTTGCATATTAAGAATTTAGATTTTACTAACCTTGAAATAACTATTTATAACCCTGTTTCAATTTTATAAGAGGCTATATTTTAGTATTATTGTTTCATTAAATTTCTTAATCTATATTACAAAATTTAATTTTTGATCATACCTAATCTAAAGCTAAATGTAAATTTATAATAATTTTATTTTCTAATTATACTAAAAACTTAAGTATAGTATGACCTTGAATTTTCAGGTTAAAAATGGAAAATACTCTTATCTTTTATCCATATTATTTTTTTAAGAGTTTTATATTCAAATCAACAAGAGATAAGGATCAAGAGAACTATCTATTCTCAACTCTTAAAGTATTTTTTATCTATTATGTTTTAAAAGATGTTTTATAATTTTTCAGCTTTAATAAATCATTTTAATTAATCAATAATTTTAATTTTATTATTTTTGTTTAATAGAAGATAATCTAACATAACTTTTAGATTTGAAAATTTATATCTAAAATAGAATAAAGAAGATTTGTATATTGTATGGACATTTAATATATTTTGAATTAGAAGTTCGATTCAAGAAATGAGAGGACTTCCAATTTGAATAAGTTACTTTCAATATTAAGTAGAGTAATTAGTCTTGATCTTAAAAAAACAAATTCTTTTTTTGCATGAACTTTATACTTATTAGAAAAGAATAAAAATTTTTCTGTAAAACCTATAGGATTGTTGCTTTTAATGCTTAAGTACGACGAATTTTCTAATAATTAGGATTCTTGGGTTATTTTAGAATATATTTGATCTAAAATTATTTGGATAACAGAATTTAAGTGAATCCGGTTCAGTTTTCAGATAAGCCGATATTGATCTTACAAATTTAATTAAAAAATTTATAATCAATATGAATGAGGTATATATAGTGTAAACATATTTTTAGAATCTAAATCTACAAAAACTGTTGAATAATCATCTAAATCCAACTATGGATAACCTTTAGATTATTTATTCAAAATTACAACAGTTATAATATTTTAACTCTTTCATAGAGAAGAATCTTAAAGGAACATAGAGGGAGAGTCTACTATATGTAAATAAAATATCCATAATAGTTATGCGGCAAATTTAAAATGGAGCATTTTAAAGGAGGAGAAATTATCTTTAAAGAGGGAGACAAGTCAAACGACAAATTATATATAATATTTAATGGTAAAGTTGCTTTGATGAAGGCTCGTCCATAATAAATCTAATAAAACATTGAAAAGCCTCCTGAAATTCAAAAAATACCTTCTCTTCCTTAAAATTAGTTGCCGAAGCCTGTCCCTCTAATACCTCAGTATTCATATAATTGTAATCTATCTAGGAAAACTATTAGTGGAAATGCTGCTGGCACAAACTTTTTTAAGTAATTGGCATACTCTAAAAAGTTTGCTGATAAAATGAAAGGAAATATAGTATTGGGTTAAACTAATGAGAGAGTATAAATAACTTAATAAGAAGTTTAAGTCTTAGGTGAGAAGTATGGAGAAACTATTAGAATTTTGAAAAGAGGTGAAGGTTTTGGAGATAGAGCTTTATTAGAGAATGTTCCAAGGGCGTTGACTGCTTGTGCTTATACTTAAGATTTATTTTTATTGATTTTGAAAAAAGATGATTTTGATTTAATTCGGCAACAATTCATATAGTAGATGAAAGAGAAGAAAAGTTTAATATTTACTAAATTTCCTGTTTAAGGAGATTATTCATCTAAATAATTAGAACATTTAGCCTATAGTTTTGATGTCGAATAATTTTAAAAAAACTTCATTTTGACAGTTGATGGACTTCCAAAAAAATCGTTCTATTTAATTTAATATGGTGACATTTTAATAGAAAAAATGATCAATGATTAAATGACTAAAATATGCATTTTAAGTAATAGTATTTTTGAATCATATAGCTAAAGGATAATTATTGGGAGAAGAAATTGTAATGAATGAAGATGGTTGTTGCGAATATAATTCAATAGTTCTATCAAATGAGGCTACCGTGATGGTTATCCACAAACATGAATTTTTATAAAAATTTCCTGAAGAATGCAAGTAATGGGTTAAAGAAGAATATTTAAAAAAAAGCAAGTTTAGAAAAATATTTTAATCGCAAAACATGGAGAGTGTAACAGGAATAGGGAAACCATAATTCACTACAGTAAAACAATTTATAGATGTTAAACACAATCCGATGAAAATTAAAAGTAAGGAATCTTAAGAAAGAATTGATATTGGAACAATAGTTGAAGATAAGAATACTATATATTTATAAAAATATTAGAGTGATCCAGAAAAGGATGCGACAGCTACTTTATTTGGATAAGATTTATATTAAACACCAAAACTAGGTTTCATCCCAAGATATGATAAATTTAATAACATACCACTTAGATCATTTAAAGAATAATATCTTAAAAAGCTATGTTCTAAAAAGAGAAGGCTTGAATTTCTAAGACCTCCTCCTTTAACAGCTAGAGTATTAACTTTAAAAACTATTTAATCTGAAAATTTAAGCAAACATAAACATACACTTACATAATCTACTGCTATAAACTCATTTACTCCATGTCTCTCTTCATCACCTAATTACACAACTAGTAAAGAAATTAATTGATAAATTCATTTTTATGTATATATATTTATTTAATTATTTATATATATTTATTATAATTATGAAATGATTCATTCTATCTCTACTTGTTTTGAATATTGAACTGACTTTCCTTTATCAACATTTTCATACATTAAACCTGGCTTTTATTAAAAGGCTTAATGGTATAATTGCTGACTTGATTGTTCGATAGATTTATATTAAGTTTACGTAACATCTTCTCCATTTATTATATATTCCAATGTATTTTAATGGAATAGATAAAAACAATCACATGCACATAGAATTACTAATTTGCCTGATATTTCTGAACAAGGTTTGCATAAAGTTATTAGTTAAGTATTTCTTTTACATACTAAGCAATTCATAGACCCAGCATAAGTCTTAGGAGTAGCCATTATAGTTGGAATATGAAATAAGGATTTCGTATTAATTCTTGTTCCTAAACCATAATCACCAATTATTTCTGTTCCTAAAGCAACATTAACTACTTTTTATTTATGTAATAGGGTAGGAACATTCTTTATCTAGGCAATCTTATTCTTTAACAATTCTTAAGCCAACCCTAAACGAAATTATTCATATGTTTATTAATTTGAAGATCCTTTAATTTTAGCTTAAATCTGATAGGAATTCCATATTGTTATTTCTTGTAATTCAGTCATAACTGCGCTTGAAAAATGAAGGTAAGAAAAATTTGGTCGAAACTTATGAATGCAATATAATAACATACTTTCTTTGTATTGATTATATATGCATATTAATTACTATATCTATTCTCCACTTGTAACAGCATATATTTCATTTTATTCTTTTACTATTGACATAAAATCAAGATAGAGTGGAATTTAAGGTAATTGACTTGCTGATAGACTATCAACCATAGCTACACATTAAATTTTTAGTTTTGTCTTCAAAAAGCAAATTTGCTCCATATTTAGAATGTTATCATAAACATACAACGTATGATTATTATCTTTAAATTACTGTAAAACATAAACAATTTACAGACCAACTTTCTCTTCTTAAATGTTATTACAAAAGTATTGCCAAACTATTAATTTATTTTTTGGATCGCAAAGTATAATTTATTAAGCATTAATTTAGGATTCAATAATGAATCCTGTATTTACTTATAATATTAAATCTTTTCCAGGTGCTTTAAAGTTTTTCAAAGTTTTTCCAATTTTTTTACATACTCTAATAGTTTAAAATTCATTTGATGGTTTTACTTTATTTATATTTTTTAATAGACTTTCGTCAGTAAAGTTACTCCATTATTCTAAACATTTGAATCTTCCTTCTTTAAAACATTCAAATATCTTACATTAAAATAATTACTTTTCATTAAAATAATCTTCCAAATGGGGCATTTTTATGTATCCCATAATAATTTTTATTCCAAAAAAATCAAATATTTAATCTATTTTTACTAATTTTTTTCTAATTTATTTTTCATCTTGGTTAGCAAATGAAGTCTTCATTTTAACATTTATCTAATCAATCAAATATCTAATTAATTTTTTAGGAAAGATATTATTATAAATTCCTATTGGGGTTTCATTTTATAATTATTGCCATGCTTCTGTTGGTTTTAATTCCTTAAATGTTATTAATTGAATAGAATGCTGATCTTTAAAGTTTTCTTTTTCAAAATAAGAAGAATTTTAAAACACTAATGAAATTTAGTCGTCTAAACTTTACAAAATTTGTTTGAACTCAATTTAAACACTTTGATGTTCCTATGCTTATTCTATTTTCGGAGGATAATTTTAGACATCCTATTTTATAAGTTTTTCTACCTCCATTATCTAATATACTTTTATAATTTGTCATAGATTTTCCTATTTATCATTCTAAATATTTTAATGATTTTATAAAAATGTATATAAAGTTAACTAAATTATTCATTCTTTTTTTTATTCATCAAATTCTTACAACCATTAATTTACTTTTGACCACATTTCCTATTTATTTTATTCCCTAATTCTCTAAGCAATATTTTCCCTTGAATTATTTTTCCATTAATTAAAAAATTGTTTCTAAAGTGTTGCCTATAAATATTTTATGATATTTATTTACTTTTCTAAAGTCATTAACTAATCTTTCGGATGCTCTCTCTAACTTAACATTTTCAGCTCTCATCTCTGGTAGTTAGATAAACCAAGCAGTCATTACATGTCTCTTAATATAATTCTCTCTAACTTTCTCAGCATCTTTTAATTTACCTTTTTAAATGTTTTTATGAGATTTTAGATTAAAAACAGCTTTTAATTTTAAATTTCTTTCATAATGATTATGAGAAATATTAATTCTTATTTATTCTTCATATTCTCTTTAATCCTCACATATTTATTTCATCTTTTTTAGTAAAGAGAATAAAATGTATTTTAATTTATTGTTATAATGATTTTCAGCTCTTTAAGAGCTAATTTAAAACGATTAATGCAATTTCAAAATGGGAATGAATATTTAATATTTTTGCAAACTCTTTTCATAATGTCTAATTGCAATTTCGGTTTTATATTCTAATTCAAATTTCTCTTATTCATGCTTTTATTTTAATTCTATCTCTCTTTTCTTTTTCTCTTAGATCCTAAAATATTCATCCTCTTTTTATTTTTTTATCTCTAATTATCTTTATTATTCCTATTATTATCTTTCTATTTCTTTTTACTTCCTTTTATCTTCATGTTTTTTTTTAATGATTTCATTCATTTCCTTCCTTTTTTTAGCTTTCTCTTCTAAATCCTTTGCATAATTATTTTTTTTATCAACAGATTTTTATCTTGAATTACTTTATTATGATTTATTTTGAGGACTATTTTAATTTTAAAATGATAATTCAGTATCTTCAACCATTTTTTATATTGAATTTACTTGCTTTTATTTCCAAGGATTTATGGGTAAGGGAGGTTGAAATT
Organism: Paramecium sexaurelia; assembly: GCA_000733375.1. Lineage (NCBI taxonomy): Eukaryota > Ciliophora > Oligohymenophorea > Peniculida > Parameciidae > Paramecium > Paramecium sexaurelia. The sequence goes on from JPFM01000040.1 coordinate 459,030, forward strand.
TTTCTTAAATTATTTAGTTATCATTTCTTTAAGCTATTTATTTTATTGGAATAACATCTAATTATTCAATTTAAAAATTTTCATTTTCTTTTTGTTCATTTACTTACTATTTTTGAGGATTTTATACAGGTTAGATATTTAATTATATTTATTCTTCATTTGATTGTTTTAAAAATTCATTTTCATAAGATTAAAGTATTTCCTCTTAATTTAAATCGATTTATTCTTCTTTTTCTGATTGTATTGATTGTTAAGAGTTGGATATTGTTAATTCTTCATCTTTTATTAAATTTGATTATTTAATTAATTTAATTTCTTCTTTCTCCTTTTCTAATGCATCTGATATTTGCTTTTACATTTAATTTAAGAAATTATTTACTTTAACCTTAATTTAATTTTAATCTGTCTCAAATTATTTTGTTAACTTATTCATTTTTACATATTATTTAAGTGCTTTGAAGCATTTATTTGTCAAACAAAAATTGTTAAATTCTAAAGCTAATTACTAAAATTAAATAAGAAATCATACATTTTATCCCATTTCATATTTCTTCTATTATTATTCTTCCTTTAATCTTCTCTCTTCTTTTATTTATAAATAAAATATTTTCCAACAATTAAAAGCTTTCTTCTCTATTTGCAAATTTCTAAAGTTTAAATATTATTGTATCTCTTATTTTGATTTTTATTCTTATTTTTTTATTTTATGAAGAAATTCGTGTTTAATTGAAAAAATGGAAAATATCCTTTACAATTTCTATATAAATTTCTCAGTTCTAAATTTTAGATAAGTAAATTAGGTTTCTTATGCTACTTTTTCTAAGTTTAATAATATATCATTAGGTTTTTGAGGAGCCAATTATTTCTTCAATTCATTTTAAAGTATTTATTACATATAATCATGTTCTTAAGATATTTTATGGGATTCCCTTTCTAATTATATTCTCTTCTATTTAAGAGCTAATACTTGTTCCTTAACTTTGCTTTATGTTTACTTTTAAGGATGAGGACTTATTTCAGGAATTCGCTACATTCTTATTTATTACATTTGGTTACTTTGGCTAATTTTATTTATTTATCTTTTATCTATTGAGCATCCTTTTCAACTTGTAAATAAGTTTTCAACAAGCCTTAGACTTCTTTGGACATTTATAATTTAATTTAATTATTAGAAGAAGTTAATAATAAATTGAAATCAAATAAATTTTATAATTAACTCTTTCATAATGATATACTATAGATTTAAGAGGAATAGTTAGAAATTCTATTTATTTTGTCATAATATTTAATCTATAATTAAATACAAATAATATATAATACACTAATTTAATGATAAATATAATAATTAGGAATAAATTTCACAAATTTTTTACTAAATTAAAGGAAAGCAGAGTAAAAGGACTCAAAGTTTCTCAACTATCTAAAAACATGGTCGCTTTTGATATTAGACTAAGAATAATTAATTTTACTATTATTTGAAAACATCTAGCTTGAACTTCCAATTTTTTCTTTGAGAATGTTATACCCCATTGAAGTTTAAGTGATATAAATGATTGATTTGGATGATTAATGTAATTGGTTTAAAATATTTTATAAAAAATATTTTTATTTTATATAAGAATATTTAGGAAGTAAAGTTAAGAAAGTTTTAGTTTTTAAAAACATGGATAAAAATAAAAAATATTTTTTAATAATTAAGAGATAATTTGTTGGAATTTCCAATCTGATTAATTATTTATTTTTTTCTCAAATAACTAAGATTCTTATGTCTCTTAATCGATAATTTTATGGCTGTGATTAATTAATTACATATCTAATTTTGTTTGAAAATAATTATTAATCATCCACATGAATTTCGAGACTTAAAAAACCGAAGGATAATAACTGAATTCATCTAAACTTATTAAGATTGCCTAATTTCAAGGTAATGTAATGGAACTTCACAATTTCAAAAAATAGTTGGCAATAAAAATATTGAACTCCAGAAATCTCCAAGCTTCACAATCTTGACTCCAATAAGAACAATTTCAATGATTATACTTATATTTTAGAGTATTATCAATAATTTATATATTCTCATTCTTGTTGAAGCAATTAAAAAATGCTCTATATATTAATACACAGTGTATCAAACATTTAGGGATGATTTTTATTAAGACTTCTATTCTCTTGTTAGGTTTGCTTCCTCTCTTACCAATTTATTAATTTCATTTCATGTTCAATTATACATTCGATCATATTTAGAATGGTATTTAGAGAAATTAACTATTATCATAATTTGATATATATGGAAGTAAAATTCTTAAGGGATAGATGATTTATGTTCATTTGCCAGGAGGAAAGATAGTCAAGGTCTGTCTAAAAAATTAGATATGCAAAAATCATGTATAATAAAAATGAGGTTTTATAAAAATTTAATTATTAAGTTTTAAAATATAAATTTTTTATTATTAATTTATTATTTTATTCGGTTGGATAATGAGGATCGTGTAATTAAGTAAACCTTTTACTAAAATTGATAAATGTTCTTGTATATTATAAATGTTCGAAAAAAACAAAAAATTTTAATTAATATTATTTTTATCAGAGCACTTAAAATGATATATTAAAGAATGATGAATCTATAAAAGGAATAAAATTTTCACTCTTATATATTTAAAAAAATAAATAATTTCTAAGTTAGAGGTAATTTTTTGCATTTAATTAATAATCATTTATTTTCCTAAGCCCAATCAAATACATTATCCCATATGTATTCCTATCTAATAAATAAATCTTTAAATAATCTTTTAATCCAAACATAATCAGGAATCTCTTCAAATTTTAAACTCTTAATATAATTAAAATATTTAATAAATTCCTCTATTATTAAACCTAAATAATACCAGGAAATCCTTCGCATAATTTATCGGTTGGGGTTGCAATTTTACACTCAGCAACTTTTTCATATTTGGCTTTTTTGGTTTCTGTTTTAATTCCTGACCAAGGCAATGATCCTCTTAAAAAATATATTAGCATATAGCCTATTGACTCTAAATCATCTCTTCTGCTCTATTCAATTCCTAAATGAGCATTTATACTAGAAAACCTGCATGTACCTACCAGTTAATTATTTTCACCATATGATATATGAGTTTCTTAATAAGATAAATTCATACCTGTCCTTTGGTATCTATATCTTTTTGCCAAACCAAAATCAACCATATAGATATTGTCTGCCTTTTTATTTAAACCAATCAAAAAGTTTTCTGGTTTAATGTCTCTATGAATAAAGTCTTTGCTATGTAAATAGGAAATTCTTGTTAATAACTAATAGTAAAGTCTATTCAATATCAATATCTACTTAATCTGCTAACATTAACACAGTTTTTAATGAAAATTTTCTACCATTATAATTGAATAAATCTTCTAAACTAGGTCCAAGAATATCAAGGACTAAAACATTAAAATCTCCTTCTAGTCCAAACCAATGTAAATTGGGAATTCCTGGAACAGGACCATCAAGTAATAATATTCTATAAATTTTAGCTTCGTGTAACAATTAGGAATGGTTGTTACTCACATTTTCCTAAAAATTATTAGAATTGCAGTTACTAGTTTTATAGCTATTTCCTCTCCAGTCTTAATATTATTTCCTTTTATATAACTAATTTATACCTAGAAATATTTGACCAAAAGCCCCTAATCCAATTTTTTTATCTAAAGTAAATCTAAACTTTGATGCAAAAGTAAGCTCCATTAATTATATTAATTATTCTAAACTAAAATTACTCAAATTTTTTTTAAGGATTGTCAAATTTCAAATCAACAAAATATTATAGTACATTGATATTTAGTTTCAGGGATCTTTGGGTTTAAATTTTTAATTACAATAAAATGTAATCTTTTTCTCCAAAAAATAAATCCGAATTAAAAGCTAATTAAGAAGAATTAAAGTTTGTATGTTTAAGTGATACTCATAATTGTCATCCAAAAGTTTTAGAATAAGGGGATGTATTAATACATTGTGGGGACTTTACATATAGAGGGGAAGCCTATGAAATTAAAAATTTTAATGAATGGCTTGATAGTCAGCACTAATTTAAATATAAAATAATTATTGCAGGCAATCATGATTTGCCATTTGATATTAAAAAATCAAGATTAAAGTTTTGTAAAGATACTGAAAAAGAAATAAATATTTTAAAAAATAAGGAAAATTGTTATTATTTAGAAAATTAAGGAATTGAAATAGAAGGATATAAAATATGGGGTAGTCCATATTCTTTAGAATATTATCAAGGTTCATTTTAAATAAAGCCTCATCAATCAGAAGAAATGTGGGAAAAAATAGATAATGACGCTGATATAGTATTGACTCATGGACCTCCTTATGGTTATGGAGATATCGCTCAAAGTGAAGTTAATGAACATGTAGGGGATCAAGCTTTATTAAAAAGAATAAAATAAATAAAACCAAAATATCACATTTTTGGTCATATCCACGAAGGCTATGGAAAATTCTTTAGCGAAGAAGATGGTATTAATTTTATTAATTGTTCATACCTTAAAAAAAATTATTCAGGTGAAAATAAGCCAATAACATTTACCTTACCTATTAAATAAAAAATTTATAATTCTAGAAATGAAATGATTTGAAACTGAATTTATTAGCACAGAAATACATAATATTTAATTTAAACTTTAATAATGTTTGATGAGATGTCAGTAAAATAAATTCTTTATATTCAAATAAAACTTTTTTGTGCTAAACTATAAAAAAATATTTTAATTATTTATTAACTTTTGGTAAAACTTTTTAATATTCAAGAATTTTTATCTTTATCTCTATTTATATCCTACTAATTCATTTATCTAACTTGCAAAATTCATGAAATAACTACCTTAAAATTTCTGTTCAGGTTCATATTAAATTTGAAAAGATAATATAAACTAACTTGGTATTAACTTTGCTAACATTATAGTACTTCTAGATTCTAAAAGGAAGATAATTAGATTTATCTATAAAATCTAAATTTTTCAAGTTATTCAATTTTCAAATAATATTTATAAAGTTAATAAATTAAATATCTAGTCACATTTATATTACTTACTTTCTAAGATATTACATTACATATGTAATAATTTGAATTTATTTAACTTTACATGATTTAATAAAATTTTATAAACTTTTAAATATCTAACTTATTTTTCATTAAATTGTTATTTGCTTGATTTAATTGACCTTTTTTTTCATATAATTGAATTTTTTAGGATAAATTAATAAATGATCGATTAGTGTTCAGATAAACAAAAAAAGTTAGTTAAATCAATAAAAAAATATAAATATTCCTCGATCTTTGATTATATTAGAGGTGTATATTAAAATTATTGTAAAATGAAAAAGGAATATAATCTAATAAATTGATTAAAAAATCATATATGATGAAATCATCAGAATTTGTATTTTTTAAATGGTTTCATAAAGGGTCCGTATGTGAATTTAGGCTCAGTCACTGCAGGATATTCCCCTTTTTACTTTCTAAAAACAGTTTAGTTTTCTTTAATTTTGTCTTAATATTCTTTATTAAAATTAGGATAACATAATCCTCCTAAATCAGCTATTTCACCCATTCCTCCCTATAAAATAAATATTAGGTTTCTACTTTTTTTTTATGTATAATCTTCATTTCTTATTTGAGATCATTAAAAGGTTAGGATTTTGCTTATGTGAATGAAATAAAATCAAATTTAACTGATGAAACATTCATCATTGATGCAGGTTTAACTGTTCTAATTTCTTATTGAGAATTGTGGTCTCTAGTATGTTGCGTCTGTTGCATTTATATTTATTCTTATGCAATCTCAAATTTTGCTTTTCTGGGGAATGGATGATCTTGAGATTGTCCCAATTTTCTTAGGGGAGGTAAGGATTATTAAGAAGGATGAAAATCTACACAAGTGATAATATTATAATCACGATTTTCTATTTAGTATTTTGATGCTTTCATAATATATTTAATATTTATTTTTATGTTAAAGGTTTTTAAAATAAACGATCTGCTCCTTCTTTTATGCATTACTATCTTGTTTCTTAATCATCAAATGCGCTTAGAATATATATTTTGGCATTCCTATTAAACTTTTTAAAATCTTTTATGCATAAAATGCCACTTTTATCTGGTAAATTGATATCAAGTAGAATCATATCAAATTACTTTTATTTTACCAATTAGATTGCATCACTTGCACAATAAGCCATCTATATTTAATTAACTCCACACTGTTAGAACAACTCTTTATGAGTTGCATTATTGAATAGTTCATCATCTACCAACAATACACTTCTTTATTTATTTTAAGGTGTTTACTTAGGCATTTTCTAACATCTAACTTAATTAATCTGAATTGGTTAGTCATCAACATTTTCAATATTATCATAATGAGTTTTATAAATAACAAACTAAAAATTTGTTCCTACGCCTATTCTGCTATTAATGTATATGTATTTCAAAGGCCCAATATATCCACACAGTTATTTACTGATCATTAATCCTAGTCCGACTCCATTCCTATTATTTTATCATTTCATTACCTATTCTATTTTTTCTCCCCATCAAAAGTACTGTAGCTTTTGAATAACTAACCTTTCACTTCATCACTAATACCAACTCCTGTGTCAGAAACTGTTATTAATAATAAATTATTTAATTATTAATCTAATTGATTCAGACTTTAATTTGATTTATTTTATTTCATCTAATTTTTAACATTCAAATAAAATTCCTAAATATCCTGATTATTATCACTCATTTTCAAAGATATTTATCCATTATTTGTAAATTTTGATGAATTAGAAATCAAATTAAATAAAACTTATTTTAATCTTACTTCATCATTTTTTATTAGAGTGTTTTCTGCTTTATTCTGAATATGAAATTCAATTTATTTGACTTACAGTTATGGTTAGAATACTTGTTAAATTTATTTAAAAGTATATAGAGTATCGAATTCTGTGATCAAAATTTTAAGCTTTTACAATTTTATCATTTAGAAATCAGATAAATCGTTAACAAAACTTTGTAAAAATAAAACGCAATTTATGCAAATGTCTATAAATTAAGCACTTTAATTTAGATCTTATTACTATTTAGTTTATTTTTATAAATCATCTTAAACAAATAATAGAGTTTAATAGATTGCTCCAATAGGATTTTTTAAATCATGACTAACAGTCGCAAGAATATTATCTTTATAAGAATCTAATTTTTTCAATTCCAAAACCATTTAATCATCTGTAATATTAATAATACTTATTGCATAACATTATTATCCTTTCCAAGTACATTACTACATATTTACTTTGTAGGTTTAATCCTCTAATTGAGCCTATGTAATAAATGGCATCGACAAATATAGATCCTAATGATTTAAACTTTCTAAAATATTTGTAGATTTCGTAAAATAATGATCAGTAGACTTATTTCCATCATTGTTATATTCATGGTCAGTCTATACGATAAATTATTCTAATTTCTCTAAAATTGAAGTCTGAGTACCAAATTTTTTCAAAAATGGTTTATTCACATACAAAATTTCATGGTTTCTGGCCTAAAAAATTAATTTGAAAAATAATATACATTTAATATGATAAGATACTACTTTTCATTAATATCGAACAGATGCTCATCATAGATGTCTGCATCTTTCGCCATACTAAATTAAGGAAATGTAAGGGATAGTTTTTTTTTATTGGTCACAAATAAATTTAGATATATAGTACATAAAATTAACCAAGAGAATATTTGTTCCCCGTTATTTAAGATAAAACTTTCTGGTTTTAATGTCTCATAAATTACTTAAAATCCTACATAATAGAAAACCTTCATCGCATCCAATTCGATTGCTTAGGAAACATATATCAGGTAAATTATCAAAAAATCTGAAGTTTAAAATTTATACAAATAAAGTGCTGAAAATAATAATGAATGGAAAACTCTGCAAAGTGAATTTATTTTTATTTTTTAGTGTATTAAAATTATTGAACTTAAACTTGAAAGTGATAATAGGAAAAATATAATTGCATATAAATTAGGTAATAATCTATATCCCAATAGGAACTCTAGTACACTTTTAAAAATCTCCATTGCACAATTAATCTTCTATTAAGCTTAAATCAAAGCTTCTTATTCTTAATCAATTTCTTATTAAGTTAAAAATGGTTCTTTAATTCTAAAAAGTCTTATTAATTTGGAGAGATACATAATTAATAATTTTTTTATTAAAAATAAAATGACTGGAACCCAGATCAAATCAGATATAATTACCAATACTTTTTATGTATATTAATTCATTATTAAAATTAATTTAAAGAAAACAAGATAAGTATTGCAAAAAGAATACAAATTATTATGAAATGTTAGAATAATTTAAAATTATTATAGAAAAATAATAAATTTAACTTTTTAGATAAACCATGAAGGTGACTTATGAAACTGTTTAAAATGAATTTCAAATTATAAGCAATAGAAAAATTTTAAATAAAATTATAATTAAAGCTAAATTCTCAAAAATTTTATGCAAAATTTTAAAATGAATAATTAATTGATTTTAAAAAAGGGTGTAACGTATTCTATCATTATAAGTAAATTTAAAATCATAACTGTCTGGCTAAAAATTTTGTAAAAAAATTGTTGACGAAAAGATTGAATCATTGTAATATAATAAATTATCAAATTTACTATATTGAAATTTATGTAAAAACAATATTTTGAAAGCAGGGTGTGATAAATTAATTGTTTAATTCAAGTTTATAATATTTCGAAAATTTTTTTAGGCTTAAAAAAGTGAATCATTTTGAGATTATAAATCAGATGTTCATAAAAGCTTAAATTAGAACATAAATTTTATTAAGTATAATTATAAGGATTTGAGAGAATAGAAAGGACATAAAAATTAAGTCAATTTTAAAAAGGATGATTATTTTAATTAGTTTCCTAGATTTATTTACAAATGTAAACCAGGATTTCCCTTAGAATGATTGAATAAGAACTAATTTATCTTCTTTTTTAAGAATAGTTATTTAACAATAATAAGAAATCTAAAATTTAATGAAATAGAAAATGATTAATATTTATTTTTAATGATTAACTCTTAAACTGTACCTTATCTATAAAATCAAAGTTCAGTACCGATAAGCGAACCAACATTAGAATAAATCAATAAAAAGTAGTACGGAGATACTTTAAGATAATAAATTGAACAAAAGAAAATGAGAGAGTAACAGGAAAAAATTTAAGAACGTCTAATGGTCTAAATTTTAATTTATTCATTAGGATTTATAGTTACAAAATCCATAAAGTAATTAAGTCAGAGGTGGGGGTGGTGCCCCATTAAGAGACTAATATGGAAATATAACTGTAAATTATAATATAAATGTTAAGACAACTAGAAGAAATCCTATGGATCCTAATTAGTCTTCGGCTTAAATATTTGGTCCATCTATATCGGCTGTTCAATTTAATTAGCCTGATTATTTAAGTGCGAGTTAATATCCCATTTAATCTTAAAGAATGGTAACTACAAACTAAAGTATGATAAATTTACCTACTTAAAATAATGTAAAGCATTTTAATTATTCAGAGTATGAATTAAAGTCAATTGAGTTAAATAGGAGAATAAATTGCTTAGGCTGAAAAAAGATAAAAATAATTTGTTTTATAAAGAGAATTACTTTAACAAATAGAAATAGCAGAAAGAAAAAAGTAAGAAGAGAAATTAAAAATCAAAAGAGACAAAGAGTTAGATGATTTAAGAATATTAAAAGAGAGAGAGGAATAAGAAAGAAGAATGAAAGATGAATTTGGAATTGATAAATTAGAAAAAAGAAATCTTTAATAAACAAATTTTGATGTAGATGGTTTGAAAGCATTAAAGAGATTAGAAATGTTAAGATATTAAAATGAATTAATTGAATAACAAAATAGAAAAAATGCAAAAACAGGAGTCAGATAAAGAACTCCTATTTAAGAAGCAGAATAAGCTTATAAGGACTAAAAGAATGATATTTTGTAATCTAGAATTGAATAAAGAATTATCAAAGAATTACCAATTGAAGTTGAAAAGACTGTTAGAGATACAGTAAATGTTGAATTACATAGATTAAGATAAGAAATGAATCTCTAAACCAATTAAGTTTCAGAATAAGTGGTTTCATTAAAAAGCTAATTGATGAAGGCTAATGAATAAAGACATTATAATGAAGAATAAATTCGAAAATTAAAAGAAGAACTTAGATCTACATAAATTATAGATGAAATTAGATAAAGAGAATTATATTAGGCATTTTAAAACTAAGAGAGAACAAGATAAATTATTGAATCTGCTTAAAGAGTAAAAACTCCAGATGAAATTAAGTATAAATTTCCAAGAAGATAGAAATTAAATTCTAACGATCCGTTTTTTGCGAGTAATGATGAAGTCAATAAGGATCTATATGAAATAATCACTGATACTACTTAAATTGGATCTTCAATCCAAGATTATTAAAAAGGATTTAATAGATAAGGAAAATAAATGATTAATGATTAAAGTAGATCAAGTTTAAATCTAAAAAGTAATTAATTAGAAATGCCAGAAGACTATTAAAATAGGTAATAATTGTATATATCTAAAAATTACTTGGATTCTAAACCTATAAATAATTATGATTACTCTAAAATAGAAAGTAATTCTGTTATCCCCAAATCAGAGTATGTCTCTTTGATCAGTAATACTCACCCTTATTACATTTCGGAATAGGATGAAATAAAAGATGTTATCTAAAAATACTCTGGTATTTTATGACATCTATTTTAGACAAGCTTGATAGATTAGAGGATATAGATTCTCTATAATAAAAAAAAGATTTTAATCAAATGGATTTTGCATTATAAGATTTATTGGATTAGTAAAGCATAAAACTAAAAAAACATGAAAATATCAATGACATTATTGAATAAAATGATTATTATTCAACTGATTACTTAGATACAAATTTTTATAATAAAATGAATAAATCATCTTGACTTATTATATAAAATTATTATATATTAATTCTGTTAAATCTTAAGAAAAATCTTATAAATTTAATATTCTTTTTCTACCATTAATTTTTCTTAAGAAAATATTGTGTTTTACCCATATATAAATACCTAATTAAATATTTTTTAATAGCTAATAAATAAGATTTGAAAGAAAATGTTCATTTGTTGTGGATCAAAAAAAAAAAGGAATAGAAACCTGCCAAACCTAAAATAAATCCTCCTGTTTGTCTACCAAGGCTTTGCTTTGGAGTTCCAAAATTACAAAATATAAGTTAGAGCACTATCCTTGTTCGAAGATTTACAACTATTAATAAAAGCTTTTAAGTTAAATCTGAAATTTGATATTAAAGAATATATATTACAACCTTTAACTATTGTTTTCACTATTTGTATATTTCTTGGTTATAAGAAAAGTGATATCACTCATCAAGGCAATTTTCTTTCTTTCATTTATAATTTGTAAGATTATAATGGTAAATATTATTAAAAAATATAATTTTTCGTATAGTCATACACAACAATCAAAATATAAAAATGAGAGCTCAAACTTTGATAATGTTTCTTATCCTAATATTTTTTTAGTTTCATTTAAGATTAGATTTATAACATTTATATTAATTTTACAGTCATATGTGATTTAAAAAGTATTTTCTTAACTTTTACTTTAAATTCTCTATTTTCACATCAATTTGATGCATCTGTGATAATTTTCTAAGAATCCTTGCATCAAAAACTCAACATTATTCATTCATTATTAAAATTTAATATCTTATAATTGATAGTTACTATTGAACATACTTATTCTAATGTAATTCCAAATTTATAGTGAAAGTAAAATACATTTAATACTTGGCCAAGCTTATTATTTGCTGAGTAAAAAATGAATAATTAAGCTATTCTGTTTCTAATTTATATACAAATTGAGTTAAATTAAAAAATAAATCAATCATAATCATTATTAATTAAATGTTTCATTAGAATTATGTAAAACCCTTGAGTAAAAAGTTATCAAAGGTAGATTTGTTTATACTTATAAATACTTTGAGACAAATAATATGATAATAAACTTATATAATTAACTTATAATTTAACCTCTTAATAACATAAAAAGGTTTACGAATTCAAAATAAAAATAATACATATAGTTTTAGTGCTTGTAACTTCATAGTAGCTTCTAAATTAATCTCAACTATAAAAATGAAATTTTTAATGGTAAATTTTGATTAGATAATAAAAATATTTATCTTTAACTTTCATTATATCAGATTAACGAATTCATCCTAAATGATATGTAAGAGCATGTAATAAAAATCCTTAAGCTTTTCAAAACATTTTAAAGTTATTACTAACCAATTCAATTAAATTATATATATAAGTTAAAACAATTATAAAATTTTGAATTAAGAACCATGTAAGATTTGACACAACATAATAAATTCATACATATAATTGGGTTGTTGAAAGGTTTATGCAGCATTTAAATTTTATTTATAAGATTTAAAATACTATAGTAAGGACCACTCATATGCTTTAATCAAGTATTATATGAAATTAATTAATTTTTGAAGCTTTTAATTCAAAATAAGAGGGTTCAAGATATATTAAAATATAATAAATATAGAAAGCTATTGTGAAGATATTGTTGATAATTGAGCTTGAAATTAAATTATTCGCAACAACAAACAGGCTCTTAATTAGATGACATATTTCTTAATGCATATTGCTTTGATTAATACAACGAGGGTGATTTTAACTTAATAATATTTAATTGAAATAATTTTTAAATTTATTTTCATTCTTCAGAATCAATAATTAAACTCATTAACATTAAACATCTTTACTATATCCAATATTTCAAATAGTTTTTCACTTGTTCTTCATTTTGTATTTATTCAAATTACACCTACTCAATTTTCCTGAATAACTTAAACCAGAATGGATATTCCTGTAGTTCTGATGCAAATTAGAAGTAACCTTAATCTTCTATAATTTGATCAACTTGAATTATAAGAATTCTACATACTTGCATTGAAACCTTTTTCAGCAATATATTTACAAAGTGTAAAATCATCGAAATTAGTCCACTCATCGTTTTTGTAAATGATTTATTCTTATTCCTTCTGTACTTTATTTTTCTGATAATCTAAAAAGTTTAATAATGATGATGCATACTTTCATGCTTTATAGTAAATTTTGTTTATCTGTTCTGATAGAATTAATATTTCTTTTTTAAATACATCAATCCACAAATTCTATAAAATATGTCCTTTGGATTGATTTTACAAAATGCTATATTTTTCTTATCTTTGAATTACTCATAATCCAAAAGCAGAGAGTAGAATTCTTTAACATATTTTTTGAATTCGTCATTGCTAGGTTTATACTCAGCTGAAAAACAGGAAGGCTTCTCTCTTTATAATCTTTTAATATGTAGTAAATTCATTACACTTAATAGAATTAATCTATAGAATCGAAATCCATTCCAAAAGATAAGACAAAATCAACAAATTCTAATCTATGAAGAGCAGTAAATCCATATGTTACAATATCATTATCTACACTAAGTTATGCTAATTCTGAATGTTCAAGAACAGTCTATTAAAAAAATCTCATTATTTGTAAATCTTTGTCTATCAATTTTTGCATTCTTTCTGATACCATTTTCTAATCTTTTTTGTTCTCACCATTTTCTTATTCTGATCCAGTTCCTTAACTTTGATCAGAAGGGCTATATTAAGATGAGGAACCTAATAATAATTATATATATATAATACATTGATGATAATCTTCATGATAATTTGGTATGTTTTTCTTTTTAAATCTTTTCCCTTTTCCAAATTCATCCTATTCCTTTTCTGCGAATTCTTTTGCTTCTTCATCCAAAAACGTTTCCCAATATTTATCTTTGTTCACATTCTAATGACTTTCTTCACCCTCCTTTTCTACTTATTCCAAATTGAAACTAGTAAATTTGAAACCAGATAGATAATAATCATTAATGTCATTTTTTTTCAAATTTACATACTGTTAATCAGATTATTGTTCAATATCTCTTTACAACAAAATATTTAGTTATTCATCAGTAAATTCCTAATCTTTTTCTTCCAAGTTTTTATTAAATAATTCCCAAGTACTTTCTTTAAAGATAGATTAAAAGTCATCTTTGGTAAATTTATTAATTGGATTTATTATAATTTCTTCTAATAATAACTTTTTAGTAGCAATCTAAATAATTCTTTCTTCAGCAGTGTATTTACTTACTAACCTAAAAACTTTCACCTTATTTGTTTAACCCATTCTATGCGCCCTGCTTATTGCTTAAAGATCTCTATAAGGATTAAAGTCACTATCAGTAAATATGATTGTATCAGCAGAGGTTAAATTGATTCCTAATCCTCCTGCTCTTGTAGAAAGTAAAAATATTTTTGATTTACCTGATGAATTATTAAATGAATCAATAATTCTTTACCTATCCATTATACTTGTAGTGCCATCCAATCTCTCATAGCTATATCCTCTTAATTAAAGATAATGCTACATTAAATCAAGCATCATTGTAAATTGACTAAAAATAAGCATTTTATGTTGCATTTCCAGTAATCTAGGGATGATTCTATCAACAAATTTCAATTTATTTGATTAGTTTATCATTTCCTCTATATCTTCATTTGGAAATTCTCTTTTATATGTAAAAAGATAAGGATGATTGCATACTAATCTTAAAGACATTAATATGTTTAATAAATTAGCCTTACTAGCACCCTTTTTTTAATCTAAAACTTTCAATTTCTCATAATTTCTTAACATCACATTTTTATAAAGAAATTTCTATTTATCAGTTAAACATAATTTAATAATAATTTCTTCCATTTCTGGAACTTGCAATTTCACATCAGCTTTAGTTCTTCTAAGAATATGAGGCTTTAATAATGCATTCAATTCAGTTAGAGTAGTTTTTTTAACTTCCTAGAAATCTTCTAGATCTTGATTATTAAATAAAACATTTAATTATTCTTTTTTAAGCTACTTAACTTTTTAAGGAGCTATGAATTCAATTAAATTAATAAGTTCTTATAGGTTGTTTTATAATGGAGTTCCAGTTAATAAAATAATATGTTAGCTAGAAAATTGAGAACATACTTTAAAGAATTTTGAATCATTATTTTTTAATCTGTGAGCTTCATCTACAATTAAGCATTCCCAATTTATTTTTTTTATTATAGCTTAATCTATAATAGCTATATCATAACTTGTGATAAGGACATTAAATTTACAAACATTATTATTACTACTATATAAAATTCTTTAGCTTTAATAATGTCTCTACTTTCTTAATTTCCTGTATATACTATAACATTAAAAGTGTCAGCCCATTTTTTTAATTCTTTCAACCAATTGTATAAGATTGTTGCTGGTCCAATAATAAGAAATGGTCCTGATTTTTTAAATTCATATTACAAAAAGTTTAGAAATGATATTGTTTATATAGTTTTTCCCAATCCCATTTCATCTGCAAGAATGACATTATTATTTGTCTCATATGATTTTTAAAGCCATTGTAATCCTTAGAGTTAAAATTAATGTAATTGACCTCCAGTAATCCATGCAGGTTAATTTTTTTTGGCTTTTCCAGGAGGGACTTTTAAAAATTACTTAATAAATTAATCATACTCTGGAGTTCCATAAGTTTCTTCTAATATTTTTGATTTTAAAAATCTTTTGAATTCATCCCTATACTTTTCCATAATAAAATAAGCATCTTCCCAACTACTTTCTTCATAAAACATTCTTGACCATTTAATAAGAAATTTATAATTATTTTTCGTCCCATATTGTGTTATTTTAGGCATCTCCTAATTATATATTTCTTTCCATTATTTCTTTTAATCATTTGCACCTCTTTTACACCCTATGATTCTTTCTGGTTCCAAATATTCTAAAATGTCTTCTTCTATGTAATTAGGAGAAGTCTGCAGTTCAGCATCATTATCATTCTCAAGGCTATCTTATTTTCCTTCATTTTTTTCAATATAGTTTTTCAATTTCCTTTGATTTACTATTTAAACCTATGTTAAACTAAAAAAATGACAATGCAAATATGATGATTATTCAAGTAAAATTAAATAACATTATTTTTCCTTGAATTTTAAATGAGTTAATATTTATCCTACTCCAAAACTTTACAAGCATCTTAAACAACAATGAAATATCAATGGAGTTGTCTTTGTAGGTCGTTCAGATTATAATAATAATTAAAATTATTCTTCTGAAATGTGTTTTCGATTTACTGGTGATCTAAGAATGGCTTCAAATGGAATATCTTTTAAAATGCAATCCAAATGAATGAAAGTATTACATTTTGAACAAATAATTTTTTCATTTGTACTTTACTCATCGCAATAAGGACAATTAGATTGCTCATATTAACAACATTATGGACAATACCATGAACCAGGAGGCATCTTTTTAATTCCAACACAAGCCATATGAAAAGATCTATAACATGAATCACAACACAATAAAGGTCTATTTTTTTGTCTACATTTCCAACAATAATCCTCATTATAATCTGATTCATATTAACTATCAGATTAATCATCTTCTTCTTCTTCTACTTCCATTGAAGAATCTTAACTTAATTTCCTAAGCTTCCTAGATTTCTATGATTTCTCACATGATTTGATTATTTAATCTATTTCTTCCTCATCTTGAAACTGCTTTGATTCAAATTACAAAATATACTTTATATCGGTTAGGCTTTCTGATTCTTTTTTCTTAATTCTCGCGCTAATTATTACTTCTCATTAATTTATAATAAAAATTAAACAAATTTTCTCTAAATCACATAAATCATTTAATAAATTTTACTAAATTATAAACAATCATTCTATCACTTTATTCACCAATACCTACAAAAAGTAACACATTTATAAATGAATTTTCTTAAGGTATTTTCTTTGAAAATTAATAAAAATGAAAATATTTCTATAGTTAATTGTAAGCTCAAATCCCAATCAATCATAGTTTCGCCGATCAACATTGTTCTTATTTTTAAGTTCTCTTTATCTATTTTTCCCACAAAAAGTATTTCTGAGTTTTTATTCTAGGGAATATTTAGTAAGTCCAAAATATAATATTATTAGAAATTCAAATTTAAATCCTTTGATTCAAATGCTTATTAAGGTATTTTCTTGTTTATATCTTTATGAATTAACTACATTGTATATATATATGAAATTCCTTCCAAAATCTATAATTGAATTTCTATCTTTATATTTACTGAATCAACTAACAACTAAGAGGTTGCTTTTAAATATTCATTTATAAAAATCTGGTTTATTTTCTAAAGTGAAAAATATCTTGTTTTTATCTTTATTTCAATACTTTAATTTGTTATTGAAGTACAATTTACAGTTTTAGAAAAGTTCAATTTATTGAGAGATTTCTTAATTTCAATTTTATGAGCTAATTATAATTCCATTTCTACTTTTATGACCATAATATACAATTATACTCGATTTGATTTAACTGATTATGGCTTATAATTATTTAAAAATATGTTATTAGAATTAAGAAGTTTTATTTCTTTATTTCTCTCTAGTATTTTAATATATAAATTAATTTATAATAATTTTGTAATTATTTAGATCTCGAATACTTTGCTTTAATTTGAGAAATTATATCAAACATGCATAAATTTTTAATCAATTTTAGCAAGGATACTTTCTAAGCTTCTAATACTTTTGATGATTTATTTCTAAATTTAATTCTTTCTTTATTGTGCTTAAAATAAATCACAAAATTTGCCCTTTCTTAAAAATTTGTTTACCTGAAATCAATCTAATATATATTGATATTTTGAAGACAAGACTGGCTACATCATTAGTTGCTTTCTCTACATGGAATAATAAGCAATAGATGAATTTAAAGGTAGACAGTCTGTCGTTTCAGAAGTTCATATATAAGATATTTAAATATGGATTCCAATCAAACAAGTTTCATCTCTCTTTTCAATAACCTTCAGTTAAGTTAGATAAAAATGGGAATATCATTTTTAAAGGATTTATTCCTGCATTTTTGAATTTTATTATGTCATTTAGATTCAAAGATAAGGTAAGTTTATGAAGTCCATTATGTAATTTTACTATTTTATTGTCTTGAATGAATAATTGTTGTTGTTGATACTTCTTTTTACTATTCAATATCTTTTTATCACATAATTGTATAATAATTTATTGAAATTATTTATATGGGAAGTGGAACATCAAACAATCAATTAAACAATTATAGGTATCTATGATTTAGAATGGAAAGGATGCTGTCTCTACTTTAAGAGCCTGAAAGACTGAAAACAGATCCAAGTGATTTTAATCTGAGATGGGACGATACAACATTGTTTTCGAATAAAAATAAGCTTAAACATTAGACTAATCTTCTTGAAATAGTCAGAAATGTTCCTTAAAAAATAGTTCTAAATTAAAACCCTTAAAATATTCAAGGATTCAATGCAAAATCTCCAGGGATTAAAAAACCATTTCTTGATTATGCTACTACTAATCTAATTGATGCAATTAGAAAATCAAAAAAAATTGAGGTAAAAATGTGTATAATAATTGAGAAAGTGGAAATATCAATGGAAAAATATTTGAGTATAAAGGAATCTTAGATGTTGGGTTCATAAAGGTAAAAACAACCTAGAAAATCATTATAAGTTTAACATACTTTAGAAGTGGTATAAACTTCGCGTTTAGAGAAAAGTGTAAATGAAGAGGGCATGGCATAAATTAACCAATATACAATTTTGGAATCTTTGGGACAAGGAGCATTTGGAAAAGTGAAAAAGGCATAAAATTATAAAGGCGAAATCTTTGTAGATATATTAATTCAATTTTCATAGGCAATAAAAATTGCAAATAAAAAAAAGTTAAAAAAGAAACTACTTTCTAAATCAAATGCTTACACAATGCTAGAAAGAGAAATAGCTATTATGAAAAAGGTATCCTGATTCTTAATTAGATTTCTCATGAAAATGTTGTTCAATTATTTGAGGTTATTGATGACCCAAACAAAGATAAATTATATTTAGTGATGGAATACATGGGCAAAGGAAGTATATTAAGCAAAAGCTTTTTTAAAAAGTAGAGAGCTACTTCAAATATCCTTGACGAAATTGAAGAAAAAAATCCTGTGTCTAGATTAACAGAAGAAAAGTGTCGCCATTATTTTTCTGATTTTATTAAAGGATTATATTATTGTAAAAAATTCAATTCAATATATAGTGCATGAATGTGTAAATGTTATTCATAGAGATATAAAACCAGAAAATCTATTAGTCAATATTAATGACTAGCTTAAGATTGCAGATTTTGGAGTTTCTCATATAATGGAAGATGGAGGGGATACTCGAATATCAAATTAAACAGGTACTCAAGCTTATCTTGCTCCTGAGGTTTTTAAAGGTATAAATCTAATTAAACATTTAGGATAGAATTTCGATGGTAAACCAGTTGATATATGGGCAGGAGGTGTAACTTTGTATTAAATGGTTTATGGTAAACTTCCATTTCCAAGTTAAAAATCTATGGAGTTAAGATAATAAATATTAGAAGATAGGTAATACTATAATTTTATTTTATTTTAGCCCTACTTTTCTATAACTATAGGGTTTCTCTACTTCTATAATTAAGCTACTACAAGGTTTATTGTAAAAGGCTCCTGAAAAAAGATTAAAAATAGATTAAATTATTATGGACGATTGGGTTACTGATTTTGGTAAATAGCCAATTATTAATCAATATATTGAATATGTTGATGTTACAGAAATGGATATTCGATTTGCTTTAACTAGTCTCAATATTTAAATGGCTTTAAAAATAGTTGTGAAATTACTATATTAAGCTAAAAAAGCTAGAAGGAAAATTGCTGAAAGAAAGAAAACGCAAAAATGATCATAAAATAATCTTTTTATTAGAACATCAATTTTATTATTTTGTATTTATGATTCATTACATAATGCAGAACTTTAGAAATTATTTTTATAATAATGACTTTCAGGTGTTCTCCAGAACTAACACTTAATATATATGAAAAACCTCCTTAAAATCCAGATTGGCTTTAAAAGTAAGAAAATATTGAGTAAATCTTGACGAAGATCAAATAACATAATTTGCTTAAAAGAAATCATTTCACTAATAATGAATAACTACAAGTAATTAAAGTAATAATTCGAAGGAAAACGATCCTTTACTACTTAGAAGTCATAGGTTAAACAAAAAGTTAGTAGAATTTGATCACTTTCATGAAGAATAATTAGAAACTTATAGAAAGATTTTGCAATCTGATAGGGAGCAAATAACGAATGCAATATCTTAAAGAAGAAGAATGGGTTCATTTGTTAAGCATGTGAGAAGTATTAGCACAACAGTTTTGAAGCCGTAATAAATTTATTTTTAACAGTAGACTTATTTAAGTCAATAATATTGTAAATCCATAATACAACGAAAAAAAGTAAGAGAACCAAGTTATGATGAGATAAAAAATAAGATCAATTTAGGAGAATAGAAAAACAATAGAAAATTGTTCTAAAAGACTTTAATAATTATTTAAAGAAGATTCATCAAATCAAGTTTCAAGAGTCTAAAGTCATTTAGAATAAAGAACTAAAAAGAAAAAAATTTCAATTGACTTTATTCGAAACCTTTATTGATTTTGTATATAATATAATTTGTTTATGTATATGAAAATATTGAAATGTTTAAGGCATATGATTAAAGGTAAATTATATGGTAAGTGAATATGAATTTAAAATCAAGTAGATATTTTATGATAAATAAGTGGCAGTAATAATTTTCATAGAAGCTACAATTATTGCAGTGCTTAAAAATGTATTTGATTTTGATTAGAGAATATCTTTTAAAAGAAAACTTTAAAGCCATGGAATTATGAACAATCTAAAGTATAAATTACTTTACTTTTTAAAAATGAATACTTCTACTTCTATTACTATTAAGCACTAATCCTTCAAAAGAGTTAAAGAGAGACTTGTCTGTGAAGCCATTGAGAAAGTCGAAAGATGGAGATAAATGTTTACTGAAGGATTGTAAACAAATAATGGTGAAATAATCAAAATTACACTGAATTAAGCTGCAGATTTAGTTGGAATACCCAAAAAAACCCTTGAAGATTATACTCAACTCTTCAAAAAGGTGAAATTACTCACTGCAGATATTAAACAATTTTCTAACGAAAAGATGGGATTTTTGAGAAGCTATTTGAGGAAAAACCAAAACAAACTCAAAAAAAAGCTCAAAGAAATAAGACTTCAAGAGCTTGAAGTTTAAAGAAGAACATAAGAAATGATCTATAAGTAAAATTATTTACTTAAACATGATGATCCTGAAATAACTCAAATTTGTAACTCTTAGTAAGAGTTATCAATTCCTATTATTTTTGATGAACAAAATAATATAGATACTGAATTATAATTTTTAGAGGTATTTGAATTTGGTTAAACATTTTTAGGAGGATGAATAAAATTTTCAGGATTATGAAAGCCGCCAGTGTTATTTTAACAGAGCGGCCAATTTCTAATAAGAGGATGATATTGACAATTATTTCTAATCAGTCCAATGAATGAGAATGAAATATTTATTTTTAGCACATATAAAACATCTATAATTTTTATGAAGTCATCAAATGAAAATTCTGTTTTTCTTTTTAATAATGTGAATAAATAATATAATTATAATTAATACTTAATATGCTTATTCCATTTGATCCAAATTGGAGAGATAAAAAGTACCATATTCTAAGAATTAATTCACGATTCTCTAAATTATACACAAAAAATAAGAATAAAAATAATCTTGTTTAAAAAGGTCTTATAATTTCTTAAAATGCCATATGTTTGTTTATATTCCCCTTTTTTATCAATTAATTTCTAAAAAATAGTATGATTAGAGTTATGAAAGATTAATTAGAATTATAATCATTATATAATAACCTTTTTATTTCTAATACGATTAATTATGCTATCTATTACAGCATATGTAATATAAAACATAATTAAAAAATAATGATAAATCATATAATTTATTTACAAATAAAGAAGATATTTATAGTTTAAAAATTCTAATAATGTAATTTAAATAATATTAATATGTAATAATAATACTACTTTAGAATAATAGGTAGGAATTTTTGTTATTATACGAATTGATATTCAAGTAAAATCAAGATATGTATTTTATTATTGAAATTAGTATTATTAATGGACTCTAAATTTAAAAACGAATTTATAAAATATTACAAAATATTTATTATAAAAATCCATGTTTTCCTGTTCATTAGTTTGAATTATAGATAAGAGGATTAATAATAAAACTTTTATAATTTAATTTTGGTTAATCAATAGGTTTTCTGATTTGAGGATTAGAGAATTAGAAAAAAATGATCTATATATTTTTTCAAGGCTGAATTGTAAATGAGTTCTAAGTATTGAAATTAAGCTTTTAGAATTTATATTTTTATACAACTGAATTAGAGAAGGTAAATACAAATTTTTTATAACTTAAATTGAAATTCAAACAAATCGTAAATTATAGTAATGACTATATATTAACATTTTTTTGAATAATAAAATAAATAATGAGCAAGCTATTCTTTTAAGATTTCTTATCATCAAGAACAAGGTCTATGCAAGAGAGAAAAAAGAATGTAAAAACACAACAAGAAATAGAAAGAATAAGTGAAAGAAATATTAGTGAAACATTAAAATCTAACGAACATATTGTTGATGAATTAAGATTATACAAAATGAAACTAGAGAAACAAGTTCAAGATTATTAATAAAAAGTATTGCAATAATGAAATATAGAATTTAGAATTGTTTGAAAAAGTATCATATTTAGAAGTGCAGAATACAACATTATAATATGAATTGGAAACATCAAAATTGAAATTAGAAACATTTATTAATTCTCAATAATCATCTTCTACTTAATAAATAATTTTATTGAAGGAATAAATAGATTCATTAATGAATTATAAAACTGAGAATGAATCTTATAAAGCTTTGGTACTTACATTAAAGAATGAGAATTCAAACTATTAAGAGGAGATAAGAGAATTAGTTGAAACAAATGCTTAAATAAAGTCATAATACTCAAGTACAATGAAAGAAAATAAGAGATTTCAATAATAATTAGATAATAGTTAAAATGAATTTTATAAATTATCAGAAAAGGTAATACAAATAATTTTAGAATTTAGTTTAATCAATTTGAAGCCTTGTATCATAGTAAAATTAAATACTATGAAGAAGTTTAAAAGCAATTCGAGTTGGAGTCTCAAAGAGAATAATTTCAATATTAAGATTTAGTGAGAGAATTACATTTATTGGAAAGTCAAAATTAATAATTATATTAACAATTGCAAATTAATTAACAAGAAAAATAAGAACAAGAAAAATAGACAAAAGATGAACAAAATTAATTAAAATTATAATTAAATAAAGTTTAGGATGAAAATAAAATATTGGAGAAAACTCATAGAACTTTGAAAATAGAAAAAAAGGTGATATATGATAGTTAGAATTAAATAAAATAAAAGGTTAAAAAAGTTGAATAGGAATTAAATTAGAAAGAACAAATAATAAAATAATTAGAACAAGATTTGTAGGAAAAAGTTCTAATAATAGATTAGCTTGAAAATATTGCATATGGATTATAATAGAGTGCTTAAGAGGGGAAAGATAATACAAATTAAACTTTATTACAATATTAGGATTTAATGAAGGAATGTGATTAGTTGGAGTAATAAATAGCAAGATTAGAATAAGATAATGATATTGTAAAAAAGGAGTATGAACAAGTGTTATATGAATTAAGAGATTTATAATAAGAAAAAAGATAGATATAAGAAAGAAATGCCTTATTAATCAAAGATAATTAATAAATATAAATAGAAAACACAAATTTATAAGAGGAAATTTAAAATTTAAATTAAAGAGTTGTAGAATTATCATAATATGCAGTTGAATTTCAAAAAGAATTAAAAGATCATATAGAATAACAGAGTAAAATAAATTAATAAAGATCTTATTAAAATTCTCAATACTTTTAAAATTCTGCTACAGTAAGTAATCAAAGAAATAGTTATAATTCGATTCAGAGAGGCATAGATGATTCTTAAGCTATAGGAAATTAATCCCCATTATCAAATTAGACAACCACAGTTAATTAATTAAAAAGATTAGTGAAATAATAATGTGTTGAAAGTAATTCTGGATTTGGTTAATAGTCTATAGAGAACACAAAAAGACATTAAGCAAGAATCGATCAAATTTAGAATTCTAGTAAATTATAAACTGATGGATAATCAGATGATCATTCAAAAGAAAATTGTTTATAAATTTTATAGGATAAATACTATGCATTAAGGAATAGAATTTATGAATAAAAAAAATGAAGGATAATAACTTTTTTAATTTATATAGTAATGATTATAAAAAATCAACAATTTTTGTTTTTTACTCTTAATGGATTGAAATCTTATTCTTAATGTTTAGATTTTATGAGTTTAGGTTTAATACAAGTTTAATGATTTGTGATAATATTTAAAGGCATACGCTAATTTTATTGTGTTCTAGTAACAGGAGGCATAGATTTACAAGTAGAGAGTGTAATAGGTGACATGGCTCTTGAAACACTTTTTGTATTACTTAATGAGTTATTTTATAAAAGATTATTAAGTTGACCATAAGTATCAATTAACAATTGATTGTTATTTTCTTCAACTAAAACTTACAATTAATGTGGACTAAGGAACATAACCAAAAAATTACTACAGCGGATGCAAATGGCATTATTTTCTCATATATAAAATAATAGCAATTGCCAAAATTTTAGTATTAATTTGCATTAATTAAGGAATTTTGTTTACTTGATAAACAATTTTTGAATGGTCTTTAAGCATTTTACAACAAACAAAATTTATCATATTGTTATCCATAATTCCATCATTAGAGTCAGTAGAGTAAACAACTCCTATACATAAGAGACTCTAAACTTATTCATATAAAGTATTAACTTTAAGTTTCCTAAGATAATATGGATAATTTATTACCAATTCAATGTTTTTAAAACTAAACATTCTGCTTATTTGTATTCGTTTTTGCTTAAGTTTAAATTACTTGCTTTTGATAATTTACTCATTCCTGGAATATGTTAATCATCCTCAATCATTTTTGAACTAACCATCAAACAAAGTAATGATATTAATTTTGGATTGTGACATTATAGTAAACTTTAACATTTATCTAAGTAATGAATGGCTAAATGAACAGTTTGATCAGTTAGTTATAAGCTTAATTTAGTTTAAAAAATGAAATCGATAAGTTCTTCTCTTCTTTCGTAATTTGTATTAATATTGCTTAGATCATCAAAAAGACGTTTTGCTTATTGATGACTCTTAAAGGAAATATGTTTATAAGCAATAGATCCATCTAGATAAGTTGTTATTCCACATAATTTGCATATGTTTTGATTTGGTTTATGTTGGCAGTTTAGCATTCGTTAAAAATTAAATATATATAAAAATCATTAAGCATGTAGACTTTTGTTTAGGGTCTTTTTCTCTTCTTCGGGACTTTTTCTTTTCCAATTCATATTTTTTATCAATTTTTTTGCAGTTTTCTTTGCCATCATTATAGTCCAAAAATCTTCATGTTATAAATGTTTTGAATTTTTAGGATTTTTCTAATTTAGTAATTCAAAATGTCTTTATTTTTAAAATTGAAAATCAGTTTATTTTCTTCTCATTTCTTCTACTTCATGTTGTAATCTAAGAAATGAAGTAATTTCTTTGCAATCTATATCTACATAGATCTGTTTGTCTATTTTATACTCATCTAATTTTATGATATTATTATTTGTTAATTCTGAATTTTGACATAAACTTCGTAGAAAGTGAATTTCTTTTTTTTAAGTTTTTGGTTAACTTCTCTGGGTAGAAGTTTATTTCTATGGTGATGGTTAAGGTGTAAAGATACTCTAAATATAGAAGAATAAAATTTACCATGCCTAATTTTTTAATGCAATTCATAGCTTGGATTTCATCTTCCCTTTCATTAGCGCCTTCAGAATTTGATGAACTACTTGATGAGGATACATTTAGAACGAATTATTAGATTTGTTTCTCTCCTATCATAAAAGCATGTTCCCTATTAGGGCTTCTAGATACTTAATTATTATTGGTTTTCTTGGGAGGTTTTAATTGTTATTTACTTTTTTCTATAAGAGACAGTCTATGATCTATTCTTATTTGAGATCTACTATTGATTATGTCTTTGGATGATCTCATCTCTCTACTTACTAATGATTGAAACTTAAATGCTCCAATGCTTAATTAATTATCCATTAAATGAATTAATAGGCAGAAAAACTACGCCATTATGCCCAAGAAAACGTGGTATTTCTTCTCTAAAAATTGATGGAAGATATTCTGGCCTAGTAGCCAAAGAATGTGGTAAAATAAAAGATGAAATATTAGATTGATTGGTCAATTGCATGGTTAGATAAAAAAGGAAGAGATATTGTTAAATAAAAATAGAAATCAAATGCACTTTCATCTTCTTCTGATGAGGAAGTAATAGAATTGCCTAAAAGACCTGTTGCTGCTAGGAAATAGAGAGCCTCAATTTCTGCTGAAGCATATGGATAATACAATAGAAAAGAGGTGTATATTTAATAATAAAATAACAGTCATTTTAACCTAGAGTGATTGTCAAGACCTAATAGTAGAAGGAAAAAATAGGGAAAAGATTAGAATAATCATTCATGTTTGCATCACTTGATTAAAGAGAAAAGGATATTGTTATAGATGCAATGGAAGAACGTAGTTACAAGTAACTTTTTATTTACAATCTTAGTGCAGAAGATTGGGTCATTAAATAAGGAGACAATGGAGACAATTTATATGTTGTTGATCAAGGAGAGCTAAATTGTTTTAAGAGATTTACTAAAGATGGTGAAAACAAATTTTTAAAAGTATATTATCCCGGAGAATCATTTGGAGAGTTAGCCTTATTGTATAATGCACCACGTGCTGCCTCAATTCAAAGTAAAACCAATTCTATTTTATTTGCCTTGGACAGATAAACATTTAATCATATTGTTAAAGATGCGGCAATGAAGTAAACATTCATTTTTCACATTTTTTAGAAAGAGAGAAAAATATGTCAATGTATTAAAATCTATTGAATTGCTTTCAATGATGGATCCGTATGAAAGATCTCATGTTGCAGATGCAATCAAAAGTGCCACCTTCTTAGAAGGAGATTATGTTATTAGAGAAGGAGAATAAGGAGATATCTTTTATATGATAGAAGAAGGGGAATTAATAGCCACAAAAACATTAATTTAAGGATAAGAGCCTGTCAAGGTCTTTTAATACAAAGAAGGTGACTATTTTGGAGAATTAGCCTTACTAAAAGACATCCCTAGATAAGCTAATGTTGTTGCATAAGTAAATTCTTTTAAATCTATATATTTTAGTCAGAAGTTAAATTGATATATTTGGATAGACATAGTTTCAAAAGAATGTTAGGACCTCTTGAAGATATATTAAAAAGAAACACTGAAAAATACGAAAAATATGAGTAATATTGGGTCAACTAAGGTAAATGAAAATCTACATAATATTTAAATCTTTCTCCTCTCTGTGAACTTTCTTTTTCTTTTCTTTTCTTTAACTTCCACTTCTAATATTCAATATCTTCATTAAGTTTTTATTTAATCTTATAATTCTATTTATAAATATATAACAAACTCCTAATTAATATAATATAAATGATTATTAACCAAAATCCACATCATTAAATTAAATATAAAAGGTTTGCTATGTAATATTGAGAATTCATTATAATTTTATAGAAAAATATTTTGAATTTAGAAATAAGAACATTTTTAATTTGGAAGATTTTTATATAAACTTTGTTATTTATTATCTTTACTTTTACAATGTATTTTAATATAATAAAATATCATTTCAATTTAATTTAGATTGATTGAAATTAATTAATAAATGATTAATAATAATTAATTATATCACAAATAAAGTACTTTATTTTTATAATATCTTATATATCAAAATATTATTCATTATTCTGTAAACTCAATTCATCTGTTCTAATAACTTTTCTCACTCTTTCTTTAAAATCTCCTTTTTTGATTGATTATTGTTTACTAAAGAAGATTTCTCTTAAGCTGATAAATTTATAATAAGCTATTGTTTAATTTCTTGAATAATTATCGACTTCATTTCTTTGTTATTTTAAGTATTTGAGGTCAAAGATAAATTTTAAACTGTTTTTGATCTTACCAATTATGATTAAAATTATTATAATGCAACCATCTCATGCCATCAGATGTCTTAGGAAATTAAATTTTATTTAGAATTTTAGTATTAATCTGTAGGTAAAGTAATATTTTTTAGTTCAATTTATTAATGAAGATTTTTCTTGATTGATGATATATTTTATATGATAGATGTATACTTTGTAATTTGTAATTGAATTGGTTGTACATTTATCGACAAATTTGTTTGATTACTTTAAAAAAAGAAATTCTTGATTTAATTAGAATATATTTATAATATTTAAATTTTGAAATTTTACTTAAGAAGTTTTAATTGAAGACCATCTCATCAAAGGAATTAAGAATTATTAAAATTTTAAATTTTACCTTTATTTTCAATCATATAATCATTGCTTTAATTTTGATTTATTTTTTAAAGGAATGATTCAACATCAATAAAGTATAAATAACTTTTATGTTAAATAAACTTAATTTATTTTGATTTTCTAAGTATTTATACATAAATAATGAATAAACATATCTAATTTAAATAAATATCTCAATATTCTCAATCAAATGTATCAATTGATGCATCCTCTTGCAGAATAACGAAAGTACTATGTTACTCAATAAGTGAAGGAGCTTTAAAACCTTTTTCAAAAGTGGATCAATTCCAATAATCTAAATGAAGAATACAACCAATCCTCTCTTAATGAAGAACAAACCACTTAAAGCCAAACAGCTACATATGTATCTCATTTTCAAAGATTCTTAAATTGTTTATGCTCATTCACTAAAAAAGAATTGGAATGTCAAACAATAATATCTCTTTAATAATACTTCGATTATATGCAATAAGTATTGGAGAATAAGGTTAAGCTCTATTAATAAAATCAAATTGTTTTTGAAGAAAATCAGAAGGACAACTAAAATGGTCATAAATTCTCAAAAAAATCTAACTATATTCTTAAAGGTTGGTTATATAAACATTATTCATATCCTTATCCAACGAAAGAGTAAATACTTTAATTAGCTGAAAAATGCAATATTACCTGCAAATAGGTAATCGTATATTTAAATAATTAGATTTAAATCTGGTTCATAAATGCTAGGGGGAGAATCACTAATAAAGCTTATAAAGAGAAGAAATTTAAAAATATTGTTAAATACAAATACTTATCATTAAATAAAATTTAGTAGAAGCCAAGTGTATGATTGTTATAGATTAAAAATAATATATACAAGAACTTCTTTTAAAGGCCTTAGATCTAACTAATTATTTTTTATATATTTTGATGTGCAAGAAATTAATCAAAATACTTAATTAAAATTTATATATAGATATTATTTCCAATATATTTGAAAATTGTTATCATTAAAAATCATCTATATTGTTAGCTATTTATAGTGTTTCTATGCATTAAATAATTATAATATATAATTTAATTATCAATTTAAGTAAGTGAATTCCTTTGCTTTAAGTTCATATAGCTTTGAGTTATTTATTCTAATTTATTGCATTAAATCAGTCATCTCTTACTTAATATTTTGTTTCTGTTGTTCAGATAATTAAGTGTTTTTTGAAAACTACTAAAATAAAGTTTAATAATTATTATTTAATCTAAAAGCTTCTTTTTCGACATCAATAATTTATTAAAGAAGCATTTTATATTCAGTGTCTCTTTTTGATGTCTAAGATTGCTATTAGGGAATTAAGTCATTTTATGAATGAGATGTAGTTAATTACAATGTTTTATCATTGTGCAAAGCATTATAAATTTCTTTCTTGTCATCATCATTTAATTCTGATTCCTCTTCATAATTGTTTCTCTCCATTTCTAATTTTTATGATAAGTCTTATATTTAAAGGTTAAATTAATTGATAAGTTCGTCATTCAGTTATTTTAATTATTCTTACTAAATTTACAATTATTCTAATTACGATTTTAAGTTTATTAATTCTTAATCTTTAAATAGGAGCTATTGTTTTAATTATTTATTCAAGTCTTCCAAATCTTCTATTATTTACTCTTACTCTTGTAATTATTGATTATAAATGTTATTCTTATTTCTAAGGTCTTGCATAGCACATGATACTTCTTCCTATACTTATTACATTTAAGATTCAAAGAAACTCTTAATATCGGAATATTATTTCTGTAATTTTTAAATCTCCTGTTTTTAATGATGTACGAGATCCTTGTATGTTTTTTCTAATTCAATTATTTAATCTTATTAGTCTTATTTTTCTTTTATCAATATAGTATTTTAGTTTTTCATTTCTTAATATAATTTTTGTTAATACTGCATTTGTTTTTCATATTATTATTCGTTATCTTCTAATAGTAATTTTTGATCTAATTTTAATTTATTCAATAATTGCCTTTCTTTTCTTAATTCATCAAGAGTATTTTAGAGCAAGGTATCTTAATCGTTCCTGTAGACTTCAATATTTTTATATCTTTCATTTTGAAAATGCATTTATTATTTCATTTCTTCTAATTAACATCTATATTATCGATTGATTTCATCAATGTTTTAATCTTTTTCTTGTTTTAACTAACTTAATTATAACTCATAAGATTATAATAACTTTTTATGATCTTAATCTAATACAATATACTATTATTGTAGGTTTTGGTATATTTAATTGATTTCGTTTATAGTGCTTTATTAATTTTAATAATTTTTTAACTGCTCTTTCAAACTATCATTTTCTGTTTTAAGTTCCAAATTTTTTTTTTATAAAGCCTATAAAGCTTATATTTATGAATTGCTTCTTTGAGTTGTTTTATCGGGTGTTTATATTCTTGTGTGATAATTAGATCTTTAATCATTTGAGACTGAAAAAGAATTTTCTTTATTAGTAGAGTTTTGAAAATTTGGTAGAGGAGCTATTTAGGCCATATATTAATCAAAGATTTTTTAAACTTTGACACTACTACTTCTAATAGAGCAAGTTGATGTGTCGTTTTCCATTCTAAAATATAGAGTAATTAATTTAAATAATAAATTAAAGAAAAAGTAATATATTTTCATTTTTTATATATATTTATATGTATTTAAAAGGAATTATTATAATTAACATAACAGAATCATGAGAAGAATCGATATATCGCTAAACTGCTAACTTCTTCTAAATGGAATAATTTAAAGATTCAAATAATATTGATATAATATTGATATAAAATATATTAGTTTAACAAAAAAGTTTAAATTTGATTTAATTTTTTGTTAGAATTAAAAAAAAAAAGAATAAATAGTTATCCTTTTATTAATTGTCTTTATAAAGTTTAATTTATTGAAGTAAATTAATTTATTTGAGTAATTAATTAGAATATTGTTTTGAATAAGTATTACATTAATATATATATATATATAAAATAAAGTTCTAATTAAATGGATGAAACATTTAAAATGGATCATTATTTGAGACCTATTATTATTATGAGAATAGATGAACCATTAATTGAATAATAATTTAGGTCAAATAGAAACAATGAAACGTAATCAAGAAAATATGAGATAATTTTGGAAAAATTTCATAAAGATGCTGCTGCTGCTGAAGAAACTTTGATTTAATTTGCAGAGCCAAGTTCAACAACTACTAACATTTAAACTTTCATAATAACATTTTATTCTCTTTACACAGCCATGACACTAGGGTGGAACGAAGAGAGGATAAAAAGTGAAATAGATAGGTTAGCTAAGAATGAGAGAATTCCAAAAGATATTACAGATTTTATTGAGAAGAATACTTAATATTTCAATAGAGCATACTTTTATTTGGAAAAGGATTGTTATTATATTGATATAGAAATAAAATTACTTCAAGAATTAGAATAACGTAGATTTGAGTCAATGTAAAATTTGACAAGCATAGAAAAATATGAAAGATAAGATAGTTTTTAAAATGAAAAGAAAACATTTGTAAAATTCAAAATAAAAACTAATGAACATTTTAGTGTTAATAAAGAATTGGTTGAAGATTTTAATGTTCCAGTTAAATAGGAGTTTGATTATTTAAAGGATTTAGAAAATGCTAAGCAAGATACTTAAAAGAAACTGCAGTAATTCAGAATGAAGGCTATATATTAATTATACAGTCATTAAAATAGAGCTCTAAAGAAAATATTTTAAAATGATAAAGCACATTCAGGTGTTATTATATTACCTTGTGGAGCAGGTAAGACATTGCTAGGAATAAATGTAGCTTTGAAAATTAAAAGAAAAACCCTTATTATATGTGATTAAGTTAATGATGTTTATTAATGGTAAAAGTCTTTTTTGAAGTTTACTGAGATGGATAAGAATAATTTAGCAATTATTTTGAGAACTTAATAAGAAGTCCCTTAAGCAGTTTTATAAAGGGAACATATAATTGTGATTACAAATAAGGATATGATTTCATCACTCAGAAAAGACATAAAGTTTGTTGCTACATTAGATTGGCCATTATTAATTATGGATGAAGTACATGGTTTACCTGCAGCATAAATCAATGCTGAAATTTCGAAATTGAAAGCAAATATGAAGATCGGTTTAACTGCAACACCATATAGACAGGATAATAAAATAAAGGAAATTTTTTATAAAGTAGGTCCTAAATTACATGAATCAATGATTGTAGATCTTAAATAAATGGGATATGTGAGCAAAATATATTGCATTCAAGTTTATGTTGGAATGTAGGATTTATATAAATAGAAATATGAAGACTATAGAAGAGTAAATAATCAATTTGTTACTAATACATTATATTAAATGAATGTAAATTATTATCATAAATATAGCCAAAAAAATTTGAAGTTTTATAGAACCTTATTTACATACACAGAGCAAGGAAAGATAAAATTTTAGTATTTTGTGAAAAAGTTAATAAATTAGCAGATACAGGTACTCTTGAGAAATTCGCGAAACTTAATAATTGTCCTATTATCAGTCAGAAAGTTGAATAATAAGAAAGAACAGCAATTTATAAATTATATCAAGAAGATAAGTTGGATGTAATAATTTTTGGGTAAATTGCTGATCAAGGTTTAGATTTACCATCTGCAAATGTGGGAATTCAGATAAGTTTTAACTTTAAATCTGTTAGACAAGAATTTTAAAGAATGGGTAGAATTTAAAGAAAGAAGGAAAATTAAATAGGAGAATATGATTGTTTTTTTTATTCAATAGTGACTAAGGGTACAAAAGAAGTAGAGATATAATTTGATAGATAAATTGCTGTAATTAATTAAGGATATCCTTATGAAATCATTTCTGCTGAAGAGCTTAAACCTCCATAATAAGAACCAGAGAAGAAATAATAATTAGAAAAAATTATAGATGAAATGTAAAGAAAGGTTCTAGAGACATGTACAAAAAAAGGAGAGGAGGATAAAGAAGATGATGGATATTGAATTTTATTTTTTTATTAATAAAGAAAATCATATCATTATATGAATTCAGCATAATCTTCTTCTTATATTACAGATATAAATAGACTACCTTAATTTATATGTGTAAAATTATATATATGTTTATATTAAGTTATCATTTTAAAAAGAAATCAAAATTGTTTTCTTTTGTATTTATTGTGAAGTGAACTTGAGAAAAGTTTTTTTTATGATAACATTATATTTGTAGCAGGTTTCTTTCTGAATCCCATATTGCTGGATTATAATGTACGAGTTTAGGGGATTTATCTTATTGTTTATGAAAAATTCAATTTACTTTTTTGGTGGAGTTAAATGTGTTTCCACTTCATCTTCCCAATC
Organism: Paramecium sexaurelia; assembly: GCA_000733375.1. Lineage (NCBI taxonomy): Eukaryota > Ciliophora > Oligohymenophorea > Peniculida > Parameciidae > Paramecium > Paramecium sexaurelia. The sequence continues at coordinate 493,209 of JPFM01000040.1, forward strand.
TTAATCATCTATTTGTCTTTGGAATTTATTTTTAAAGAAGTCTATTGACAATTAAGGATCTTTGATCAATTCTTCTTATTCTGTTATTGTAAGTAATTAATTTATATCCATTTCTAGAGTTTCTTTTGGAAGTAGATTAAACAAATTGTTAAAAGACTTTTTGATCCACATCTTTGAATTGTTAAAATTTTATAAATTAGATTCTTTAGCTTCTTCAATCAAAATAATATTGGTTTAAATTAGTTCTTTAAGAATAGACTTGTCACAATTCATATTTTAAATTTAAATCAATATTACAAAAATTATTAATATTTTAATTATAATGAATGATACGATAGATAATGAATTGTGTTTACAAGAAATGAAGGAAATTGAGAAAAAGATTCTCAAATATTTAAGTGAATAGTTAAAATTAGAACAACTTACTGATCCTTAATTGAAACAATTGAACTATGAAGACAACAAAAAAAAACTAGTATTCTCTTTAAGATCTCTTGATTCTGACACTGAGACATCAGATAATATATCAAGTACACCAAGTAATCGATGCTCTTTACAGATGGCTCGATCTCCTCTCATTTTAAAAAGGTTAAGTGCTTCCATTTCAGAATAACTCTAGTGATAATTGTATATATATTTTATCGTTTAACTATTTCAAATCCATCTCTTTTTTCATCTAAAATTACTAAATTTCTATTCCTAATTAAGGAGCATTCAAGAAAATTTTATTTCCATTTTTAGCTAAACTGAATCTTTTAGAACAGTTAGGGAAGGTCTTTACAATAAATTTTAGCTTATTTATCAATGATATTAAACAGAAATTCATTCATTTTTAACTTCCTTAACTCAACAGACATCCTTTAAATTTCTTTATTTAACCATTTGGGATAGTTAAAAATGACATTACTTCAAATTATCAGAAATCATTCTAAATTCGAATAAATTTCTAAGATATATTTAATTTTATAAACACATAGACAACTTTTCATAAGAAAGGTTTAATCTTACTTAAACTTAATAAAATAGAGATTTTTACTTTATTGATAAAAAATGAAATATAATATTTATATTTGTAAACTTTACTATATTTATAATTAGATTTATAAGTAATTTAAATGATAATCTTTGTATAAATACTAGTAATATATCATAAATTACATTATTTTTTTTAAAAGAATTTCTAATTAAACATTAGTGCCAGATGAAATCAAATTTTAAAATAATTGTGAATTTTATTTAATTAATGAGTATCACCCAATCGAATATAGAAATAGTCTCTATAGAAGGTGTATACGTTATTGTAAGATTAAATACAATTAAACATTGAATTAATTAATATCTTAAAGTATATTTAATTTAAATTTTAGTATATTTTGATTAAGCATATTAGGAAATAGGATTTATTAAATTTACAAATTATATACGTAAAATTATGAATAATTGTCAAATGCAAATGATCTTGTAAATTTCAGATTTTTAAAGAAATTAAGATTATAACACAATTTTATTATTAATTAATGGACGTCGAACATGAGTATGATCTCTTTGTGATAGGAGGAGGGTCAGGAGGTCTTGCTTGTGCTAAATAGGCAGCAAAAAATGGTGCAAAAGTTGCATTAGCTGATTTTGTGAAACCCTCACCTTTGGGAACAAAATGGGGATTAGGAGGAACATGTGTCAATGTGGGTTGTATTCCAAAAAAGCTTATGCATTTTGCAGCAACATTAGGAGAATTAAGACATGATTAAGTAGAAGCAGGGTATTATTGATTTAAAGGATTTTAGATGGATTGATACATAAGTAGATTCAAAGCATAATTGGGAAAAAATGGTAGAGAATGTCAATAATCATATTCGTAAATTGAATTTTAGTTATAAAAATCAATTATTGAAATAAAATGTGAAATATTACAACAAATTAGCGGAACTCATAGATGCTAACACAATTAAAGTAAATAATAATATATAATCAAAGTTAACGGATAATAAAGGACAAATTGAAACAGTTAGAGCTAAAAATATATTAATTGCAGTTGGAGGTAGACCATCATACCCTGAAAATATCCCTAATATTTAAAATTTAGTCCTAACATCTGACGATTTGTTTTGGTAACAAGAGAATCCTGGAAAGACTCTAGTTGTAGGTGCTTCATATGTTGCACTAGAATGCGGAGGATTTTTACATGGAATAGGAAATGAAGTTGCAATAATGGTTAGAAGTATTTTGTTAAGAGGATTTGATTAAGAGATTGCAGAAAAGATTGGATTATATATGGAAGAGAAAGGAATTAGATTTATTAGAGGTTGTGTACCAGAAATGATTGAAGCAACAGAAGACAACAAAAGAAAAGTAACTTGGATTATAAATGATTAAAAATATGAAGAAATATTTGATACAGTTTTAGTAGCAACAGGTAGAGTAAGTGATACAAAAAAGTTAAATTTAGAAAAAGTAGGAGTAAAAATGAATAAAAATGGCAAAATACTATGTTCAGTTGATGATAAAACTTCTGTTCCAAATATTTTTGCTATAGGTGATTGTGTAGAAGGTAGACCAGAATTAACTCCCACAGCAATTAAATGTGGATAATTATTAGCTAATAGATTATTTTATAAAGCTACTGAATTAATGTCATATGAATTTGTAGCTACAACTGTATTTACTCCAATTGAATATGGTTGTATTGGATATAGTGAAGAAGATGCAATAAAAAAATTTGGAGAAGACAAAATTATTGTCTATCATTCAATATTCAAACCATTAGAATGGAATTACTTTGAAATGCATTCCGGTGAAAGTTGTTTTGCTAAATTGGTTGTTTTAAATGAAAATCGTAGAGTTATTGGATTTCATTATCTTGGACCTCATGCTGGTGAAGTAACATAAGGATATGCAGTTGCAATGAAAATGGGAGTTACAAAAGAACAATTTGATTCTACAGTAGGTATTCATCCAACTTGTTCAGAAGTAACTATTTAATTTAATTCAATAGGAACTTGTATAGGTAACTGCTGTTAAAGGAATAGATGATGCTTAAAAAGAAGGTTGCTGAGGTTGAATCCCCTAGCCTATTAGGCTAGGGGATGTTTTATATAAAAACTCCGCCTAACCTTTAATAGAAGTATTCTGAGACTAATTTTAAGGAAGAAAGACATTTGTTTGTTTAATATTAAATCAAACTTTATGAAACATTTATTGGAAATTAAGAATAGATAGATGTTGATAAAAGATGTTTTTTGGAATTGAAATTTGTTTAAGAGTATTTCTCAATTATATTTATCCATCCTTTTAAATTAAAATAATAGGAAATTAGATAATAATTATTTTTAGAATAATCAAAAATATCAATTTAACAATTTTCCTAGTTATTTTCTTCCTTCAATTACTAAGTTATGTTGATTACCTAATTGAGAAAATAGTTCTAATAGCTTTTTCTAGGCCTTTTTATCAGACCAATTTTTATCCATTTTAACAATCTAGGGAGATATTAATAATAAAATTACATTTAAAAGTGATTTAATACCTAAATCATAATTTTTTCCATTTATTGCTTCTAAGGCTAAATCAAAATAAAGATCTTTATCTTCAGGGTTTTCATTTATTCTTTCCAAAATTCTTTTAACTTCAGGAGTCAATGATTAAAGTTCTTTAATTACTTAAAGTTGCTCATATGCAAAATCATATAATTATTGTGTATTTGAATCTGCTAAAGCATCTTTATACTATTAATCGAATAAATCTAAAGTTTCCTATATTTTAATAGTATCTTCCATTAAAATATAAGCCAATCCTTTAAAAAGTAAATATTTTGGATGTTCGTTCTTAGTATTTTCTTTTGACAATAATTCAGTTGTTAAAGTCAATAATCCTTCATAATTTTTATTTTAAAACATTTCTGACATTTATTCCAATATCATTTCTTCTATATTTTCCCCTTTTAAAACTCTAGATATTTAATCTACAACAGACATAAATCGATCAAATTTTCCATTTTGAAAATACCCATCTACAAATTAATTATTGTAAACAACACCAGCAAAAGGAATATTTTTAATCTATAATTAAGCCATTAAATTTGGATGTTTATCAATATCTACATTAACAATTGTTGAAACATCTGAATATTTTTCCATGTTTTTAGATAATACTTATTTAAATTCTTTACACTCTAATGATAATTTTGCAAAACAATAAATTATCACTATTTTCTAATTACTTTCTTAAACTAATTAGTTAAAATGATCTTCATCAATAACATCTATATCCTATAACTTATTATCCACCACTATATTATCATACGATTATTAAGCCTAATTCTTCAACTTAATCATAACATCATCTGAAAATTTAGGATCTTGATTTTATTGACTGAACATATATAAAACGGGCCTAAAGCATTTAACATTTCTAAACATTGTTGTTCTAAACAGTTTTCTGATCATAATTAAATTATATTATTAAAACTTAATTAAATAGAAATATGCATTAAATATAAATTAAACTACCTATTACTTCCCATTTTTGTTAAAATATTGTGGAAGAAATAAGAAACATTAAGTAATTATAAATAAATTAAAAGCATCCAAACATCTCAAAAGTTGTAGTAACATTTGATCAAATAAGATAAATCTAATATTTTTGTGTAAAATATTATAAATTACCCTGATAATATGATTATGAAAGTTTTGATGCTAATATCTTTATAGAATAAAACAAAAAACAGAAACTCCAAATAACATTAAGACCTATATTTCCATTTTATAAATAAATGTTGGAAAGGATATTCTATTAGTTGAATCATCATCTTTAGCAGTTGATATAATGAAAATACTGAGATATATAAGTTATTATTGTATTTCTATAATCTCAATTAATAGACATTTGAAATAAAAATGAACAAATTTATAAATATTATTAGTATCTTGGAGATTAAAAAGTACTTTAGAATCAGGATTTAATCCCCTTCAATTGTTACATTCTTATTCAATTTAAAAGGATAATAATAAAATTGCTATAACTTATAACTGGTAAAGTTTATACAACTTGTTATAACTTTTAAATAATAATTATAACATTTGAATATATATTAAAAATTATATAAGATGTATAAGTATATATCAAACTTCCCTATACTAGTTGAATCTCATTCAAACTCAAGAAATTCTTCTCTTATTTCATTAAATATATCTTCAATCCAAACCATATGTAATGATGGATTATGTATTAATAATCTACCAAATAAAGACTCTAATTCTTCACTTTTGTAAATTCTATGCTTAAATATTATCACTTAAAGGATTATTAATTACTTTACTTATTAATTCTCTTTTTAATTCATAATAGTCCTTTTTTTCTTATCCTTTCAATATAGGTAAATCATAGACGAATTCTCCATTTTACTTTTCATCTTCTTCAACAAATTATTTAATTTTTATTTATGATTTTTTATTAGTAGATTTGGCCCTTTACCATTTTCTCATTGATTCACTTAAATTAATTTTTTCACCTGATTGTTTTTCTTTAGACTACAATGTAATAATATGAATATACAATGTATTACATCAAATTATCTAGTCGACAATTTGATAGATTTTATCCTTCTCTTCTAAAAAATACAGGAGGATGAGCAACAGGATCAAATTAATTCTTTTTTCTTTCCTACATAGAACCAGCACTCCCTATTCTTCTTTTTTAGGCTTTTATATTCATTTCATGTTCTAATTGTTCAAATTTTTCTTTTTTATTTCTATCATTTGGAGTTCTTTTTTTCATGAATGGCTGATTGTTATCAATCCTAAACTAAAATAAAATAGTCATTCTTACATTTTTTTAGTTTAAACAACAGCTTTGAATGTTTTAAGCACATTATTAAAATTATCTTCAGAATTTTATTTGTTTTCTTATCTCTATTTTTAATCTAAAGGCTTTTTATGATATATAATCATACAGGTTTAGGAGGTTTTATATTTATTGATGGTTTTGCATTTTGAACAGCCATTTAATGTTTATATAGGTGATCAACAGTTGCTCTTAAACCACCAATATTTCTTACATCCATGGCAAATGATTTTTACATTTTAATAATAAACTATAATAAAAATAATTATATGAATAATATAATAAATTATAATAATTGAAATCAAGGTTCTAAAATCCTTTATATAATTTCTTTATCTGAAAATTTTTAAACATCTGATATGTCTGTTACATAAAAACATTCATTAATTCTAGCAATTCTTAATGTTTTTGATAAATATTTTATCATGTATGTAGCTAATAATTGATGTCTATTTAGACTCTTTAAATTAAAAGAAAAATTTGAGTATTATTCTTCGAGTATTTATATTAAATTTATCACATTAAAAGTCAATTATTGAATATTCTCTGGAGCATTATCAACAAATGCTTATTTCATTTACTTTAATTAATTTAAACAAAACTATCCTCTTTCATCACTATAAAACTTTTGTTATTCTTTTAAGAATTTAGAATTCTCTAATTAAAGTAACCAATTGAATGAAAAAGATCTTAATTTTTAAGCTAAATCTAAATAAGATTATTCGAATTTTTAAATGTAAAAACTAAAATTAAATGCACTTCTAGCAAAATTAAGTTAATTCAAATATATTCTTTAGTTAGTTTCAAATTCAATTTATAAATAATTTGTTATAAGAAATTTCCTATAATCTGTTTATTCAGGTTCTACTTCTACTAATACTCTTGCTTATTGTCTATTCGTATTATCTTAATCTTAAATAAGAGGATTCTAATAGATTTCATCCCAATTTATTCTATTTTCTTCATTTATTTATAAACATCCTTGAATTAAATTTTATAATTAAGAATTATCGAACTAAGGTACAATGATTGGTTTGCGAATTTATTCTTATAATTAAATTATATTGTCCGCAATTATAGGAGGTTTTTAGAATAATAACTCATATAAAATCATACCTAATGACCATATATCACATTTAGATGTGTAGGGCTACCTTAATATAACTTAAGGAGCCATATAAAGAGGTGTACCAGCAATACTTGTCATTAAATCATTTTCAAAATCAATTTTCTTTGCAAATCCAAAATCTGCTAGTTTAGGGATGCCCTAATGCAAAAGTATATTAGCTGGCTTTAAATCTCTGTGAATTATTGAGTTTTAATATAGTTAATAATAACTAAATAGATATCATTCAATACCCATTTAAGATTTGTTTTAATATATTGATTACAGATCTTGAATCTAATTTACCTTTTTTGATTATATCTCTTAAATCACCACCATTACAAAATTCTGATATAATATAAAAATTGTTTTAGGTTTCATAGAAATCTAAAAATTTAACAATATTTTTATGATTAAGTTACTTCATAGATCTAATCTCATTTAATAATTGTTATGTATTAGTCTATTATATAATTTGTTATACGTTACTTGATTAATCATTCTTCTATCAATCACTTTAATTGCTACAGATATTCCATCATTTGATGTTCCTTTATAAACTGTTCCATAAGCTCCTCTTCCAATTAAGTGATTCATATTGTAAGAATATTTTCCAACTATTTTTTACATTTTATGTTAATAAAATTAAACGATAACATTTGTTTATAAAATAATATTTGATGTATAATAATATTATGTCACAAAATACCTTTTGATTCTTAAATTATCATTCTAAATTTATTAATATATATATTCTAGTATTTTTTGATTCTTTTTACTTATTTTCAATTTCTTTTACCATTAATTTCATAATACTCTTTAAACCTTCTATTAAAATTATTTTCTTTCATAAAAATTGAGTTATCTATCTCATTTTCTTTTATTTTATAAATATTCACACAATCTTAATTATTTTATATACCATTTCCTCAGGCTGCATACATTGTAATTTAATACCATAGTATTTTGATAAGCAAGGCCAAAATGCCATAGAAATTATTACATCAATTACTACAAAATCCCACTAGAATGCCAAGCATTTAATGAAAAGTAAAATTTGTAAAATATCAATTTTGATCAATAATTTGAACTAAATAGGAGAACAGAAGTAATATATAATAATAATTGATTATCTCAATAAGAAATTTATATATTTAAATGAATTAAGGAATTAGGTAAATAATTCAAGGATTGTGAAAAATACTATGGATAACATACAATTTATTATTTTTATAGTAAATATTGACTTTTATTATTATGAATACCTCTTATGCATTTATACATAGACATAAGAATAATTAATGATTTCCTTAGTGTTTGATTTAAGAATACAATTGAGTTTTATTAGGAGAGAAACTCATTAAATATATATATAATCAGTAATGGGTTTTCGTAATATCCGCATGAATTTTCAGCAGACCGTACGTGATTTTACATCATAAGGATATAATTTAATTAATCAGTGTAACTATGACTAAAGTCCATGAAGAATTGTCACCATTTGTGATAATCATCATTAAATAAATTTTTATTAAATTAATGAAATTATTTTATCAAAATATTCAAATTTTAAAGTTGGAAATCATGCCTGCTACAAATATCCCAACTTATTTAGCATATTTAAATGTGGAAATGTTTTCTTTATAGATATAATGTCGACAAACCTCCCATTTACATAACTTTTCAACTAATTTATCTTCTTCATTCTCTAAGGTTATAATTTATTCTATTTTTTAAGCATTGTCTTCTTTTTCTAATAATTTTTTTCTTTGTTCTTCCCATTACATTTCATACAAATAAGATACTTCGTTAACTAAGTTAATAGAAATAAGAGTTAACCAATCAGAACAATCAAGAGTTTATGGTTGATTTTCAAAAAAGTGAGTAGGATTAATTTTCATCATTTTAATGACTTACTTTTCATATTTTAATTATCCATTTGGTTATATAAATTATTCTAATCTATTAATAATACTTAATAATGAATTTCTAGTTGAAGGTACTATAAATTTATGATACAATCCCACTCCAACTCCTCCAACTACACTACCAATTAAAGCTCCTAATACAGGTACAGGTATTAAGATTCTATCCTGCAACGGCAGACCCAATTCCCATTGAAGTTTTTACTCCTAAATGACCCTATATTTTTAATTTATTTTACATACTCAATACTTTATTTGTAAAATACTTTATGAACTGAATAAAATAGAAAAGTTTATCCAATCAAAAAACCAACAAATGGTAAATTCATTGAAAGTGCTGCAAAAGCTGTTGTTTCAGCTGTTCCATAACCCGCTCTTTAAAGTTTCTTTTACCATGAAATATTTTCATCCAAACAATCAACTATAAAAATACCTATTCCTGATCCGATTGCTCCAGCTGCTAAAATTGAAGGATCAGTTGGTTAAGGTGCACCTCCTTTTTATGCTTTATCAATTTTATTACAATATTATTTTTTGATTAATTTTAGTTATTCATCCATATTCATAGAAAAATTAACTATCAATTTCGATTATCCATTAGAATCAATTTAATTTCCGCACATATTTTATTCATATAATTGTATATTATTAACATATTCTATGTTGGTTTCAAGAATAAATTATACTCCTTCTGATAATTTCATATTTAAATTCTTGAATTTCTCAACTTCTGTCCATAAATTTTAATTAAAGTATTCAAATTATACAATAATTATTTAGTGTTTAATCATATACAACACTAATATTTCTTTGCTATGTAAATATATTTTAAAGGCAGATCTTTTTCCTTGTGTTATTACATTAATCTGTTATATAAAAAGTGAATCCTTTTCTTTCACAAAATCTCTATCATTTCTATTAACTATTATTTATATTGTTTAAATAGGCATTTTTGGATCTAATCCCATTCTTATTAATGAAGTAAAGAAATCTGTTGTTTTTGCTGGATTATTTATTTTTTCTTCTTTGTATTCTAAATATGATACTAAGATTTTTTTTGTAAATTCAAAATGGTTTTAAAATTCAGGTCTCCAAAAATTAGATTTTTCTTTCAAATAATAATTTTAAAGTTCTCTAACTATATGTTGAGAAGCATCAGTTTAAATTGCTTAAAATGTTCTAACATTGGCTAAGGCAGGGTAATCTTAAAAGATTTAGTTCACCTTTTACATCTACTCATTTACAAACATTGAAGTTAAAACTATAAATTATTCAATATCTTTATGAATATCATAAATTGTCTCCTTTATTTTTTCAAATAATATAATAAAATCTGCTTACTCAACCAATGCAAACTCATGCATTTAGATAGTGAATTTACCTACTTAGTTTTCAACTTGTCCTTCCAATACATAATGTAATTCTAAAGCATCAAATTCATTTTCTAATAATAAATCTATAGTCTCTTCTATAAAAACAAAGAATTAGGAATCATATTTTTTACCAAAATCATTAATTATTGCACAAATCTACCATTTTAACTTATAATTATAGGCATACCTTTAAATTAAGTGATTGAATGCTCTAAGTCACTAAATACTAAATTCATGATATCAGATTCAATTTCCTTTTTAGAAAATTTGGGTTTAATTTAAATGTATTTTTAGAAAAGAGCACATCCATTAATCAAAGTATTTGCTATTATTGCATTACCAAGCTAAACTTATCTTTATGACATCATTAAAGCCTCTTGTAATTCTTCAAGTGTATCAATATAACAATTTTACTCAATAAAATATTCCCAAATGCTTGATAATAATGATTTTGGGCAAATAAGTATTGGTATTAATGATCCTGTCATAACTTACCTTTCAAATGTATTAAGAAATATTTGTTCTCTTAAGTTATATTTGTTTTGATAATTAACCAGAGAAATTTTATAATTTTCTAATGGATCTAATCTATAGCTCATTTATTTTGGATAAAATGGTAAGGATTTATTGTTTGTTGATATTAAAAAGGAACATTTAGATGGATCTATCAGAAATGTCTTAGAAAAGATGATTACTAATCTATAATTATCTAACTTTGCTGCCATTATCTTAAAATTCTCATCTGAAAATGTTGCAGGACCATTAAATTGTTCAATATAGTTTTTGCATTCAGATATGTGATCATCACATAAAACATATCCTTATATAATTTAATGTTGGTCTCCACACCATTAATATGTAGTGTATAAGAATTCATTGATCATAATATTGTATGTTTTTAATAAAAATTATTCACTTTTAGATTTTAAATCTATCCTATTTATTAGCTGTAGGTTATGGTACAATGACAGGTTTAATATTCCTAAATGATAAAAAAAAGTATGAGTACCAAATTTTTTGGGCATATTCATGAATAGTTCTGTCACTACTAAATTTGCCTGATCTGATAGAATTGTAAAATGCTTTCTTAGCCCAAGATATTTTATCTTAATATAATTAATCAATCTAAAATATAATAATAGAAATACTTTGATCTGAGCTTAAGAATAATGATAAAAATCATGAGCAACTAAATAGAAATCATTTCTATTGGTAATAGAATCTAACAACCCATGATGATCATGTCCAAACACACCAGATCTAATAGTTTAAATAACATTCCAAAGTGGCTTATATATATATTGAAAAGGATCCGTACTTTTCATATTATTTATTAATTTTCCTACTTCCTCTACTCTTGCTCCAAAAATGAATATATTATCAAGTCCTACTTCTTCTGCAATTTCAATATTGGCACCATCCCAAGTTCCTAAAATGATTCCACCATTCATAACAAATTTCATATTGGATGTTCCAGATGCTTCTGTGCCTGCAGTTGAGATATGTTATGAAATATCAGATGCTGGAATGATGATTTCGGCTGAGGATACATTATAATTTGGTAAGAATACTACTTTTAAGTAATGATTAGTGTCTAAATCATGATTAACAACTTCAGCTACAGAATTAATTAATTTGATGATCCTTTTTGCATTCAAGTATCCAGGAGCTGCTTTTCCACCAAGAAATACAGTTCTTGGAGCGAACTTCCTTCTACCTTCAGTTGGTGTATCTTTTAATAAGAGATATCTATAAATAACGTAAAGAATGTTCATAAATTATCTTTTATATTCATGAATTCTTTTAACTTGAATATCAAATAAGGTATCAGCGTTAACTTCTACATTACAATTTTATCTAACCCACTTTATTAATTTCAATTTATTATTTCTCTTCACTTTCATAAATTATATTAACGCTAATTGATCTTCACCTTTTTCCTCTAAATTTCTCAACATATCCATATTAAGTACCCACTCATCTGTACCTAACCATTCATCATATAATTTAGCCAATTGTTGATTACATGATCTAAGCCATCTTCTGGGAGCAACCCCATTAGTAATATTTATAAATTTTTTAGGTCTCATTTCAAAATGATCTTTAAACAAATCACTCTTCAATAGATCTGAATGTATTCTAGCAACACCATTAACCATATGTGATCCAATAATAGATAAATTTGCCATTCTTATTTTCTTTACTGGACCTTCTTCTATAAGAGATAATGCTGATAACTTATGGGCATCTCCTGGAAATTTTGCACTTACCTTATTCAAAAATATCATATTGACATAATAGATGATTTCAAGATGTCTAGGTAATAAACTACCTAATAAATCAACACCCCATTTCTCTAATGCTTCAGGTAAAACTGTATGATTTGTGTATCCAAATGTTTTTGATACTATTTCCCAAGCATTTGCATGAGTCATACCTTCTTAATCTATCAAAATTCGCAATAATTCAACTATAGCTAATGATGGATGAGTATCATTTAATTGTATAGCTACTTTTTCTGATAGTAATGACCAATCTCTTCTTACCTTCTTAAATCTTCTAAGTATATCTTGAAGTGTAGCACTTACTAATAAATATTCTTATTTCAATCTAAGTTCTTTTCCAGCATAGGTATTGTCATTTGGATATAATACAGATGTTATATATTCTGCTTTCTCTCTAGCTTCCAATGATTTAAAATAGTCTCCTCATTAAAACTTGTAAAAATCAAATTCATTAGCTGGAACAGATCTCCATAATCTTAATGCTATTGTATTGAATGTCATATATCCTGGAATTGGTGTATCATAAGCTCGAGCTACAATTGTTTCCTATTATATTTCACATCAATTTTATACTCCTGCTTCCCATAAAGACTTTTCCTAACCATTCTCGTGTCTTTTCACCACTTTCCCATAAAATTTTACTGGATATTAGACATCCAATCTCTCTATTTCCCAAGGATTACCTTTTTCTAACCAATAATCAGGGGCTTCAACTTATTATCCATTTTAAATCAATTGTTTGAATATTCCATAACTATATCTGATTCCATAACCAAAAGCTGGATAATTCAATGTTGCAAGTGAATCTAAAAAGCAAGCTGCTAAACGACTTAAAAAATTTATAATTTAATTACCCCAAACCACCATTACCTAATGCTGGATCCACTTCTTCATCATAAAGGTCTTCCAATTTATAACCTAATTCTTAAACTGCCTCTGTGTATGAATCTTGCAATCCTAAATTTCCTACTGCATTTTATAAGCATCTTCCAATAAGAAATTCAATCGACAAATAATACACTCTTTTGCAATCCTGTTCATGAAAATACAATTGAGTGTCATTAAAACTCTCAATTAATCTGTCTCTAATTGAGTGAGATACAGCCTAATAACAATGAACCTAATGGAAATCAAATCTTGTTCTAGCTAGTGAAAATTCTACATGATTCACTATCTACTCTTATATACTTAATTAATTATTTGATCAAAATACCTTTTCTTGTCAGAAGGCAAATAATTTTACATCAGATGCCACAATTTCTCATGATTAGCTAAACCCTATGTTGAACCAAATTCTGGTCTAAATAATTAGTTCATGTTTGAGTTTGACCCACAAAATGATTTCCTCGACATTAAAGTTTTTGGATTCGCTGCCTGATATCTACTTTTATAAACCTGACATTTTTTTAAGATATTTATATAAATTATTTATATACAAACAAACAATCAATTGTGAAATAACTTAAATTAATTTCATACTTCATCAAATAGTTATTAATGTAAGTATCTAATACTTTTATCGTCGATCTTAGTACTTTAATTAATATAACTATTTATCTATTTACTTCTATAAGGTTTTATGATATTGAGGTCATCTTTTCCAAAATGACTTTAAATTGACCCAAATTTATAGTCCATGTTTGGATAATTTTTTATTTATGAAAACATAGCCTATTTTTTTATTGAAATTGTTGTTCTCATTGGACTAATTGATTTAGTTAACTTACTACTAGAATTTTTGGATGAATAAAAATCACTATATTTAATTGGTGATAAATGATTTTTGCGTGTAATTTCTGGCAAAGCAATTTGATGCCATTAATTTCTTAATGAAATCGGCTCCTTTGATTATTTAATAATTTCAATTATGTCATTGTTATTAAACCTACTCTATGTATACTAGTTCTCAGATTTATTATAGAATATTCCAATTCCATTTAATTATCCATTTTTAAAATCTCCAATGCATTTGTCTCCAGATTCAAAAATGATTCCACCCTTGCCATCTAATTACTAACTTAGAAAATAGCCATATTCAAATTTGTTTTACTTTATATCATACAAGACTCCAATATTTCTATTCTCATTTGAATTAATAGGAGTAGTAAAAAAAAGTTTATTTTCATCTATAAATTTCCAATTCTTCAGTTAGGTTTTCAACAATATTAACTAAAAAATATTTAGATCAATTACAAAATATGAATGATTTAAATTTTTAATAATATCTAATTCTTCTTAATCTTGTATTTAAGTATTGTCCACCATAGTTTCTCCATTAAAGTATTAATACTTTACCAATCCTATTTGTTATCCATTCTAAAATTTGCAGTACTTAAACTTATTAAAATAAATAATTTGACAATATCCTTATAAAAGCCCATTACTAAATTAACCCACTATAACATTATCATTATTAATGTATATTCCTACTCCATTTATTTTATTGTCCAACCATTATCCATAATAAAAAGAACCATTGCTCCAATAATAACCTCTCTCTTTTAATAACATCGTTAATTTTTATTTTTATAAAACATTTAATAATTTAAAATGATGAACACCATCATTGATCAATTAACTAAACAAGATTTCCAAAGTATTATTTTACTATAATATAATAAGATTGCTTCATTTCTGTAAATAAGTTTTTATAAGAGAATGAAAAATAAAAATCCTTTCCAAAAGATTATCTAAAATTATTTACAACGATCTTAAACTCATTATAATCAATCATACTTGAATAAGAGAACAAAGAATTCAAATTTAAATTATTCTAAATTCTTAGATTTTTAACTAGATCTTAGGATGTATCTCTAAATGTCTAATCCAATGAATTTATAGCTTTGTTAAATTTGATGTTAATCATTTAAAAATAAACTTCTTAATCATTTACTATGATGCAAATAGAAAATTTAAGCATTTAAAAACGATTGGTTTATTTTAACAACAAGGTATATATTTTTTATTACTAACCCTATGATAGTTGCTTCAAAATTTTAACACTAAATCAATACATTCATTACTAGATCTTATGACATCTTCTTCTAAAGATTTAAAATTAAGTCTTTTAGATTACATTAAATTGGCAATGGAAATAGATGGGTAATTAATATAGTCAGAGGTTTCATCATTGTATTATGTTGGAAAGTTGTTAGTATTACTTGAGAATAGCGATCAAGAATTGAAGATTTAAACATCTAATTTGATTACAAAGCTATTAGATTGCTATCAATTTAGTGAAAATTTTCGTAAATTAACTGGGATGGCAACAGTAATACAAGAAATAGAAAAGAAAGACAATGATAAATTAGAAGTTAAAATACCTCTCTTAAATTTATTAATGAGAATATCATCTGACAGTAAGAATTATTCAGATCTCAAAGTAAGAATTATTAAAATTATAAAAGTTATATGGGATTGTGGAAATTCTACTCTAGAATTTAGATCATCAAGAATACATGATTGTAACTACAGTTATAAATATTTTTGGTTAATTGAGCTTTGATGATGAATTATCTTCAAGAATAGCATAAAAAGGATTATGTAATTAAATTGTTAAATATTAGAATAAATAATAAATTTGGTATTTATGTGTCACCCTCATCGAGTTAAATAACTAAAGTTTATTGACATTAATAAAAAGGATTATCCAAAAGCGATAATGGAATTACAAATTTACACATTTAGATTATTAAGATATCTAGCTTCTTTGAATAGACATAGACACATTTTTAAATAATTGTTTATTCCAAGATTATTATAGTAATTTATAGATATAGAAAATTTTAATAAAGCATTAAATGCCTATAAGAAATTAGTGGATGATTTTAATTAGATAGAACCTGAAGATTTATTATGCATGTAAGAAACGTTGTAATAATCAGCAGAAAAATTTTATATGTAAAATACTATAAAAAAGATTGGAAATTATGAGATTTTGGAGTAGATAGGGAAAGGTGCATTTGGTTCAGTATATTTATGTAGATTGGGAGGCAACTTCTATGCAATTAAATAAATAAATGATGTTGAAACTTTATAGTATAGAGAGGTTTAAATCCATGCTGAATTGAATCATCCAAATATTGTGAAATTATATGAATGTTTTATTCATGAACATTCTCTCTGTTTAGTAATAGAATACATAAAAGGGATGAATGTTTAAGAACTGATAAAATTAATGAATGAAAAAAATTAATAAATAGAAGAAGAAAATGTTTGGAAAATCTTGATAGACTTACTCTCAGTCTTAAGATATTTACATTTTGATAAAAATATTGTTCATAGAGACTTAAATCCTGCAAATATAATGGTAGATTCATCATATTCTATAAAAATCTGTGATTTTGGATTAGCTAAACATTTTTAAGAAGATATAATAAATAATTCCTTTGTTGGAACATTAATTTATACATGTCCATAAATTGTAGAGAATAAAGCATATTCGGAGAAAGCAGATGTTTGGGCTTTAGGATGTATATTATATGAAATGCTTTAATAAAAGCCTACTTTTCAATCTGCAAATCCTTTGATGCTTGCAAAAAAGATAGTTTAATTAGAATATGAACCAATCAATTAAGGGATTTATAGCAATGAATTAATAAATATAGTTGAATTGTGTTTATAGAATGAAGAGGATAAAAGACCATCAGTAATTGAATTGTTAGAAATGATAAGTTTAAAGGTTGTAATTTTGATGGATAACATCAAATAGGAGAAAGATGATTTGAAGAGTGAATTGTAAGACTTACAACATAAAATTAATGATTAATAGTATGAAATAAAAAAAGATTAATAAGAACCAGCATAATAGGTTTGGAATATATTTTAGAAACTCTTATAATTATCACTTCATGATTACAAAACAATAGATGCTAAGAATTAATATTTGATTGAATAGTTTAGGAGAAAGATAAGTAAGCCAGATAATGAAATTAATATATAAACAGAGTTAATTAAATTAACATCTTTGTCAAAGGAATTTATATCATACTTACCAAAAATAACATATGAACAATTATATTTTATTATTGAGATGGAATGTAAATAATAGTAAATTTGATTATTATAATAATTTGTGTTAAAAATTATGATATCATTGCTTATCTATTTTTTATTTATATAATAATGGTGACAGAAGACTAAAAATGAATTTAGATTTAAGAAATACAATTGTAAGAAAATTGGAACATAATAATAACGATAGGAAAAAAAAGAGAATAATTATTGTATAATTTTAATTGATATAATAAAATTAATGTTTGGTTAGAATGTCGATACTTAAGATTTAAAAATTCTTAAATGTGTTCATGATTACAAAATATTGAGTAAGAAATTAAAGATTCGTGCATTCGCCTAATTTCACTAATGCTAATATAATTGCGTGAAGGACATAAATTCAAAAACAACAGAAACTTGTTTTAAGTAATGTGAATTAGGTATGAATGAACAAAAATTGATTAGAGCTGGATAATTACTTTGAGGAGAAAAAGAAAAGGAAAATAGAAAATAAGGTGTTTTATGCATTGCCTATTTATAACAATTCAGATCCATCAAAACAATATCTGATTCCATAAGATCAATAAGGAGAATATTAAAAAAAGACTATACAATTTGAAATTGAATCTTAACGTAAATTAAATGAATTGTAAAATATTCTTGATGAACGTGGTAAGATTTATAAGTTGTGATTTATAATACATATATTTTTATATAATGTAATAAAATTAATTTTAATTTTGTAGCTAGAAATGGCCACTCATTATAGATTAGATGAATAACATCATTTGCTCTCAAGTCATAAAACAAAGTTCCAATTACCAAAAGGACACTTCTTGTTTACATCCGAAAGTGTTAGTGCTGGTCATCCTGATAAGTTGTGTGACTTCATAAGTGACAGCATTCTTGATGCATGTTTGGATTAAGATCCAAATTCTAAAGTAGCATGTGAATCAGCATGCAAAAATTCTCTTGTTATGGTATTCGGTGAGATTACAACAAATGCCTAAGTACCTTACGAAACTATTGTTAGAGAAGCAATAAAGAATGTTGGTTATGATAACATAAGTAATCTTATTAATGATTATATTATTTTAGGCAAAGGATTGGATTACAAGAATGCATCTATAATAGTGTCTTTAGATTAACAATCTAGTGAAATTAATCAAGCAGTTGTAGGTGCGAAACATGAAGATGAAATTGGAGCAGGAGATTAAGGATTAATGATTGGATATGCATCAGATGAAACTCCAGAATTGATGCCATTAACTCATCATCTCTGTAATAAATTGATTGCAAGACTCCAGGAATGCAGAGTTAATGAAATCTGTCCATGGATGAGACCAGATGCTAAAGTTTAAGTCACTGTTGAATATAAAAGAGATGGTGCAACATTCTTCCCAGTCAGAATTCATAATGTTTTAATCTCTTAATAACATGATGAGAAAATTACTCATAGTGAAATCTAAGCTGAATTACATTAACATGTTTTAAAGTAAATTATAATTCTATTTAATTAGACATGTTTTACCTTAATAATATGTAGATGAACACACTTAATACCATTTAAATCCATCTAAAGCATTTACCGTTGGTGGACCATATGGAGATGCAGGATTGACTGGTCGTAAGATCATCGTTGATACATATGGTGGATGGGGTGGCCATGGTGGTGGTGCATTCTCTGGAAAAGATCCCACTAAAGTTGACAGAAGTGCTGCTTATGCTGCCAGATGGGTTGCAAAATCCTTAGTAGCATCTAAATTATGCAAGAGAGTAATGATTTAAGTTGCCTATGGTATTGGTATCAGTGAACCATTATCTATCTCTGTTAACTCATATGGAACACATGCTGAAGGTTATGATGATGATGATTTATCCGAAATTGTTTAAGAAAGTTTTGACCTTAGACCTGGAGTTATTATTAGAGAACTCAAATTGAGAAGACCAATCTATGCTAAAACTGCATCTGGAGGTCATTTTGGAAGAACTGAATCTGAATTCTTATGGGAAAAACCAAAAATTATTGATAT
>JPFM01000041.1:32819-89254 GCA_000733375.1 Paramecium sexaurelia
AAATTTATAATTTAACTTAATGCAAAAATCAAATCAGAATTTAAGAGTTATTTTTAAACATTTAAAATTCTTAAAGACAATAATGAACAAATTTATATTTATAGAAGAATTTTTAATATAATTACTGAGTTTAAAAATTTAATTATAGATAGTTTAAGATAAAGACTTTTAAATAATTATTTATCAAAAGCATTATCTTGTACAACTTTTTGGTTAGCTGTAATTTAGATTTTGAAAATTATTGTTTGAAAGAGATGAGAATAAATTTCATAGTAAATAAATATGATTAATCAATTTGAAAATTTATATCATATTTATGAATAAATAAGATATTTTGATAATGATTCCAAAAATATGATAAAAAAGGATTAAATAGTGTACTCTATTTGAGTAATTATTTAAGATTACAACAACTTTGAAGATATTTTAGTACAATTGAAATAACAAAATGTTAGTATATTTTGTTTATTAGGATTATTTATGATATCTAAATATATTTATAAATTATGATTTAATTATGAAAAACTTAAAAATATTTAAAGATTATTCTTTAAATTTGAAATTCAAAAAAGATTCAAAATTTTTAAGAAGACGAAATTGCTTAAATTGTAATTTTTTTTACATTATACAACTGTTGAATCAATTTGCTATTTACTTCTTCAACTTAATCTGTAAACTCTATTGAGAAATTTATGTATTTTAAATTATCTTTAATTTACTTAATGTTTGGATATCAAATAAATACCATTAATTATTTGCTTGTATAGAAATTAAAATAAATTTACATAATTCTTTTTAAACATGATAAATTTTTAAGTTCAAAAATTTTAATGTGTTATAGTTATATATATGTATATAGAGTAAATTTAAATTAAATAAATTGTTAATTTAAACACAAAATTTAATTATAAATATTTATTAAATTAGAATAATTTAAATTATTGAATCTTCATGGAATTTAATATATATTGTTTTAATTAAACATTTAATAAAAATTCATGATATATTATAAAAGATCAATTAAGTTAAAATTATGAGTAACTCTCTTAAAGAAAACGAATAAAAATTATTGAATGTATAAAATGAAAAGGAAAGTTTCGAATTTTAAAATTAGAGGGAGATACCTTAAAATTGGAGCAATTAAAGTATTAATAAGTTGAATTTAATTGTAGCTTCAACAAACTTCTAACAAGGAATATCTATTAAGAATACAAGTGATTATAATTAGATGAACATTAAAGAATCTTCATTAGAAGACTTGATACAAAAGTAATGTTTTAGAGATCAAAAAATATTTATAATCAAAATTCTTATCATTTTTTTCTTTTGGTCATTTGTTTAATTTTTCTTAAACTATGGACTCCTTTTAGGAATGAGTGAATTTATAGATCAAGTGGCACCATATTTATTTCCAATATCTCTAATATTTATGTATGGATTGGCTAAACTTGGAACACTTTAGTAATTTAGAAGAGTAATTATAAATAATATATTCTTAGTTTCCTGATAATCTTATAATTCTAATTATTGAAATTTATTTATCAACATAAACCTATTTATCATTTTGTAGATTATTTAGAGACAATTCTTAAAATAATGATGATGGCATTCATTTTAATAGTATTAAATCTTCATAATTTTTTAGCTGCTGATTTAGTATTTTTGATAGTAGAATATTAATTTATTTATAATTGCTTTATCACTTTAATTTTGATTGCCTATCTTGCTATAGAAAAAGAAAAGATTAAAATGTTTAGTATATAATATATCTTATTTTATTAGTTCCAATTGCTACTTGTTGTATATTTGCATTAATTCCATTAATCTTTAATATTTGGTTGTTTATAAATTCTATCTTTGCTGTACTCTACGGTTCAATAATCATAATAGTTATTCAATAGATTGTTAAAGGAAGAGTATAAAA
Source organism: Paramecium sexaurelia (assembly GCA_000733375.1). NCBI lineage: Eukaryota > Ciliophora > Oligohymenophorea > Peniculida > Parameciidae > Paramecium > Paramecium sexaurelia. The sequence continues at coordinate 34,744 of JPFM01000041.1, forward strand.
TTCAAATAACTTTTTAGTTGTAAATGTAGATTAATAATGTAATTGCAGCAACGAATATCCTATATTTTGGTCTTATTGTCCCGATAGATATTTTTTGATTTTTATAACATTTAATTACTTTGTAAAAATCTATTCTAATTTAATCCACTGTTATGTAAAAATTAAAGTTCAAAAAAGAACAAGTGAATTTTTAATATTAAATTTAAATTTATTGAGATTATCTTAAAAATCACAATTTTATATTAGAATAAATTAATTAAATATTATAATAAATAAAAATGAATAAGTATTTAAGAATCCATAAACATTAAAAAGTATTCAGAATACGATTAGAATATTGATTTTGTAGTATTACAAAAATGTAAATAAAAAACAAACCGATTCATAATTATAATATAATTTTAAAAAATTTAATCTTGTTTTTATATAATTTAATTAATCATATAAATAGTTTTTAATGATTTATTTTATATTATTAAATATAATAATCTTGTGAATTTAAATATAAATTTTCGAAAAAGAGAATTTCATCCCTTCTAATTTAAATGATAAAACTATGTATTAATAGATGATTAAAATTATTAGTTTATAAAAAGTTTATAATTTAAAAAGTAAATAAATCGATATTCGATTGATCATTAATTATTTATAATTATAAATTAATTCGCATGTTAATAGCATTCTTAAATTACAATACGAAATAAAATGGGATTTATATTAAAATGAAACATCATGTATTATTATAAGCAATTAAAAATAGTTTTAGAAATAAATAAAGATTGTTATTTGAAAACAGTCTTATGAAAGCTTAAAGTTTAGCTCTTTGACTTTGTGTTTGTAGACTGGTTGTAATTTCTTTTTAATATCAGATCTAAAAGTTTCTTTTTTGCTTGTTGATAGTAATATAAAGCAGGCTTTGACTTTAATTTAAGTTAATTATTTTGAGAGCAATCGAAACAATCATAGATATATGACAGTATTTTAAAATCGTAATGGAGAAAAACATCAGTTAAAATAACAATACTAAGTATTGATAACGATTAATAAAAGTATAGTTAAGAGTGGCCTGTTCTATCTAGCAGCAAGAAGAGTAAGAAAGAAAAGGTTTATTAAGTATACTATTTTATAAGAATAAGTCATAAAATACTGAAGAATGTAATCTATTGAAAACATAATAAGGGAAAGTGAAAAAAAAGAGTTATTTATAATAATTTATACAGTAGTAATTTGATATTTTGATATTAAGAGGGAAGGGTATGTATAAATAGATTAAAGATGTTTGTCGTATTTTATAAGATTGGTACCTTTGATTAATATTCAAATAGAATGGAATTAAGGAATTGATATAAATAATTTTATAATATATATTATGATTTAAATTTCGAGTATGAATACAGATGATACATTTAGCTAAGAAGAGAACTTGCTGTAAACATGGTTACCATTCTAATAAAAGGATACTTAGATTGTTATTTAGATATTAACTAAGTTGAAAGGTGAAATTTAAAAATTGTTGGTTTCGTTTATTGAAAATGGTGATAATTTTATTTAACAATTGGATGACTAGATTTAGTAATTGAAAGAAAAGTCAAATAATATTGGGAAAATGATATCTGAATTAACTGCTTAAGTATTTTAAGATCATAATAAATTAAATAATATAATTTCTGATTAAATATTTGAAGGTGAAAGGATTAAGGAACTGTGCAAATCATAATTGAGAACTTTAATTAATTCTGAGATTTTGAATGATTGTTATGTTTAAATTCAACAAATAAATTTCAATGATACAATAGAAAGAATGAATAGAATATTGTATCCTTAGGAGTTATAACAAAAAGATAACTGGATTTGTGAGTAACATCAAAAGTTAATAAAATTTGTATAATTGAATGGAGAAATATCTAATAAGTTGGGATGCGATAATTGTAAATAGAATAATAAATATGGATAGTATATTACATTAAATGATTTGAAGAGGAGATGGAATTTACATATATTAGAAACACTTAAAACATTTAATTCTTGTTAAAGTCAATTGATAAGCAAATCATAACAAATGATTCCATTGATATAATCATTAAGGTAAAACTTCTCAAGATTTATAGAATAAATGATTAAATAATAGAATCATCAGAATAATTTAGAGAGTGATTAAATCTATTAACAGTTTCATTTGATGTAAAAAGATTGGTTCTAACTATCAACTATATAATTAACAGATATTGCATATATATGTAGTTAATAGAATTAAAATGAATTAATTGAATTCGAGTGTCGTTCTAAAGACATTTTGATATAAAAAATATTAAATGAATTTAAAAGTTTTTCAGACATGCTAAAAATATAATATGAATCATTTCTAAATTATTGGAATAGAACACCCGATAATAATATAAAAAATGAAGAGATTGATGAAAAAGATAATTAAGCTGCTCCTTTAAAATATTAGTTAATTGAATAATATAATATTAAAGAAGAAAAGTGTTTATCGTTTGCTTTCAATGTTGATTCTTCTGTATTAGTTGTTGGATATAATCGATTTATTAAAGTATTCTAGTTTTAGCAAGGCCGATTAACAGAAACTTAAATAATAGACGATCACAAAGATTATGTCAGATGTTTATACTTCATGAACAGAAGTAACTAATTTATATCTGGATGTAATGACTGTAAAATTATGATATGGTCTTGTAATAGTAAAAACATTTGGTATTGTTAACAAGTATTGGAAGGTCACACTGATTATGTGAGAGCAGGAGTTATAATGAATAATAGAGAAGATTTGATAATCTCTGGTAGCGATGATCGTACCATTAGATTCTGGTCTAAAAAAAATAATTTGTGGAATTGCAAACAAATATTAAATGGTCATTCTAAGGAAGTTAGAAGTATAAGTTTAAATACATCATCTACTTAACTTATTTCTTGCTCTTCAGGATCAGAAATCTTTATCACTGAATATGATATTAATGCAAGATAATGGTGCATTGTTTAAATTATTGAATCCAATTAATGTGGATATAGTATCAAATTTATAAAGGAAGATTTATTTACTTTCTAACCTTATGATTAAGGAACTCTTTAAGTTTATAAGTTAGATCTATTGAATCGAAAATCTTAAATTATTTAAGAACTTAGAGTCCAATCTAGCGATAATAGATTAGATTTCTTTCCTTAATAATTTATAGAGGATAAATCAATTTTACTTCATAAAAATGGAGATACAATCAACATTATTAAAATCAATAAAACTAATAATAAATGTACTCTTGTGTAATCGATTCACAATTCTGATGTTTATTTATATGGTTCTATGACTAGAGATGGTAAGTATCTTATTACATGGGACACCGATAGTAGATGCATCAGAGTAAGAAAATATGAATAATGATTGATTATAAATATTTTCTTATCAAATTATTTAAATAATGTACAGACTTATATTGTATTATCTATTTTATATGTAAATTCTAACACTAATATAAAAAATCAAATAATTATTAATCTTTAAACGCTATTTTAATAAGTATAATGTCTAGATCTATTATTTAATAAATTAAAGGTTAAATAAATGAATACATTTTTTTTTACTAATACTTGCTTACTTAAATATAATGAAGAAGGATGATAATTTTCATGTTGTACGAAATCTTAATTATTTATTTTATCTTTTAAATAAGTTATAAAATTTTGATCTTCTTAAATAAAGTGTTTAATAAAATTAAGTTACTATTTTTATTTAACTTTATCTTAATTGTTTAAAATAAATTGCATAAATAATTGCTAACAAAAAATAGAAAGATATTTGAGGGTAATCTTATTTTTATAGATTATTGTAAAGTAAAAGATTAGCTTATAATATGTATGCAATTATATTTTTATAAACAAGATAATGAGTTTTTGTAAAATAATAAAAACAATGAAATTCATTTTAATGAATTCAAATTATCAACTTGTAATTAATTGTATCATTGCAATATTGAACAATTAGGTTATGAGTAAATTTAAATTTAGTTTATTGTTGTTAATTCTGTTCTATCAACTTTCTTTATTTTAAATTTCCTCTCAAAATATCAAAAATAAGTCCATGTGATTTATACAATTCATGATTATCTTCATCTTAAATACCTGAATGGAATAAGTATAATAAATACTAGATATGAAGCAAGATCCCTAATATGAATATAGATTACTATCAGTTCTTCCTACTTTTGCTTTTCTAATTAATTTTCCTCTTCGAAAATCTATTAATGATGGTGAAATTTCATCACAGTTATTACCCATTATTACTAAACTGTTACTTAAAGTTAACTTAATCACTTCAGATTTCAGAGATTTCCAATAATAATATTTAAATACTTATATTTAAGTTCTAAACTTAATTAAAAACATTTAATTTATACTATTAACTAGTAATGCAAATGAATTGTTTAATATATGAATATTTTATAATGGATAACTATCTAATATATTATATGGCCATCCTTATTATAAATTCAATACTGTCTATATTTCTTAATTTTAGTTTACTATATTGAATTATTATTTTACAATAGTATTTTATTTAGTTAATATAAATAAACAGTTCAATTATGGATCATAAATCAATTGATTAATTGGATAATTATATGTGATAATAAAATTCTCTCCCCAATGATTAATTAAATCCCAAAGTATAAAATACGGCTTTCCAGCATACTAAGCATCCATAACTAATAAATAATCTGCCAAAAAGTAAGTAGGAGGAGCTCCAATGTGATCTGTCTTAAAACTAAATGATTATAATTTTTGATTCTAAAGATCTATTATGATTATTTTATCAGAAACTTACCAAAATGCAACCTATTTTGTATTAACTACTAAATATTATTCATTAGGACTTATTTAATATTATACCATATAGCTATAATTTATAGGTTCCAAGCTAGACTCAATTGATTAAGAATCTAAAAAATCATCTTATATTTTATCTTCCATTTTTTCTGAACTTTCTTCTTGTTTTTACTCTAATTCATTTTTTTTTATTTAATCTTAAGTATCAGTGTTTTTTTGATTTATTTAACTAAAGCTTTTTTCTTCAAAACAATTTAAAAACAAAGTTCCATTAATACAATTAGAATTTTATTCTTTTAAAATTGTACTTTTCCAAAAATTCTGTTCTACTTTCAACTTTATCTACATTTGATGACTCTTATCAACAACTTAAATTTATTTTTTTCCTTAAAATTATTTTCCTCATAAATTAAAAAATTGCAATCTGATTGGATAGGTTGAAAAATTTATGATATTCATTCAAAGTGTAAATAATTCATACTCTAATCCTAACAATGATATTCTACTTCGTAATTTTCTTATTCTATTCTAAATTTGAATAATTTAAGCAAATGTGTATATATATCTTTATTGGTGAGAATTTCATTTATTTCCAAAATAAAATAATGTAAATCTAACATCAATAATCATCAAATTAATTTTATCAATCCTTAATTATTAAGCATTCAAATTAATTTAACACATCTAATCTCTTATTTGTCAAAATCTATACTAAATTTTATAATTCTTCAAATTATATATATATAAAGTATCAATCATAAATAATAAAAAATGCTCAACTCTATTCAAACATGTTATTTATTATATCGCAATTCAATATTAAGAAAATATTCACATCTAAGTATAATTAATTAATATTTTAGTTACTTAAATATTTATATATTCAAATAAAATGTTCATATTGTTATCAAAACTGAAAAAATTATTTAATAATTTATGAAATAAATAAACAGTAATAATCTCATTTATACCAAAATTATAATTAATGAGAAATAATCTTCACATAAAACCCTTAATTAAATAATCAAAAACAATTATTATCGTAAATGCCTTTTATCAACATGATGAAGGAAGTTTATCAAAAACTAATAAATATTTTAAGTAAATTCTAGAGAAATATAATCAAAAAGAATAAATTATATATAAAAACAATAAAATAAATGATTAATTTGAAAAGTAATCTTTAAAAATTTAAAGCTAAAGTTTTTATATGAATTAGATTAAATCATTGGATTTGATCATTTTATAATTTGGTAGAAAAATTTAAAAGATTATGGTAAATAGGAATAGAAATTTAAGGGAGAGAAAATTAAATGTAAAGATGATCATAAGCTAATATGGATAATGAAGAAGTTGAATAATTTAAAGTATTTGAGAAAAGCAAAAATTTTTTCTAAGAAGAAGTAAAGCAGCTTTGCAACTAATTCAAGATGATTATAATTAGGATCAAAGTCTATTCCCAATAATTTAAAATAACGAAAAGAATATTTTAGTGATGAGATAAAAGATATATTTATTTTATTAGATGTACAAATAATGGAGACTTCAAAATTATCGATATATTGGATTGTGATTATGCATCTATATATATATTGAGTTAACAAATAATTGTTAATATTTAATTATATGAAATTATAAATGAGATAGATATTAAATATGTGAATTAAAATATAAATAAATATAGTAGCAATATGTATTTTATGATATATCTTAATTTAGTTAAAATAATAGAATATATCTTACATTTAAATGAAGTATAAGAATTGGAATTAAGTTTGAATAATTTTATATGATTATAATAAATTGTTATATTATTAATTTTAAACAGAATTCATAAGAAATTAATATTTCCGAATCGATCAAATCTAATTATTTATAAACGAAAAGTGATCAAATCATATAAAATATATATATTTAATAAGTCTAAATGAACTATAAACAACTTAAGTCGAATTAGCGTCCTTAAAATTAGATTTAAATCCTTCAACATTAAAGTCAATTATAAAACTTATTTAATGATGAGGACAAATCTATAAATGCTTAACTTTTTAAGACATTTAAACAACCTCCTCGTACGATACCTCCAATCAATTAAATTATGAATTTTCATCAGAATTAATTAAAAATGAATCCTTTTAGAAATACTCAACAAAAGGTTAATTAGAATCCAATTGACAATCGACAACTTAAATAATCTTAATTATCAGCATCTACTTTAAAAAACAACATGTCTTAATATTCTCATAGTAATTAAATTGTAGATAATGTCAAGAATTAATACTTTTCTCCATAATAATAAAATGTATAAGTATTACCTTACAAATTAATCTAATAATCTCGTAACAATCAAAATGCACAATTTATGAGAATTGCAAACACCAACAACTAATAAGAGTAACTAAATATCTAAAATAGAGATTAAACACTTTAATAACAACTAGGTTTTAATTAATTAGTACGTCGACCATATTAAAGTATATTTAAATAATCTGGTTATTTTTAAAAAAGGTAATTGTTATTGGAGGAACTTAGAATGTAGAAAGAAATTTAGTTTGATAATGATGATTATATTGTTCCTTTAAACAATTAAATAAATTAGAATTCATCGATAAGTGATCTTTTATCCAAAGTATCTTTTGAAATAAAGTGTCTGTAAAAAGAATGTAAATTAAAGATATCAGAAACACAATACTTACCTGCTATGGTTAGTGTTAAGACATAAGATTTTGATTCTATGGAAAACGAAAGGAGAGTAGGATTAGATTTGGTATTTAATATTAAATAATCATTAGATATGTTTGATTGATAAAAGTGGAAGTATGGCTAGAGGAAAAATCGAAATGGTTTAGCAAACATTGAAAGTTTTACTTGAATTCTTAGGTGAATAGGATAGGCTTTAATTAATTACTTTTCATTAAAAAGCACAATAATTGACTCCATTAAAATGTGTTAATGAAAACAATAAAGAATATTTTAAATTAATAATCGATTAAATTATGTCAATGGGAGGAACCAGAATATCTGAAGCTACTAATTTAGCATTTCAATAATTAAACTGTAGGAAATATAAAAATAATGTAAGCTCAATATTTTTGCTGTCTGATGGCCATGACCCTCTTGCATTTAGTGAAATTTAATAATAAATTGGTATTGTTAAGGATCCTTTTACTTTACATACTTTTGGATTCGGAGATAGTCATGATGCTGAATTAATGACATCTATTTGTAATTTAAAAAATGGAAGTTTCTATTTTGTTCAAGATATCACCCTATTAGATGAATTTTTTATAGATGCATTAGGAGGTTTAATTTCAGTAATAGGAGAAGAAGTTTAAATTTAACTTGTTTCTGATCCATAGAAGCCATTTTAAGACATTAGAATTTCAAAAACGTATGGAAATATGTGGAAGCAAATTAACCAAACTTATTAAATTAACTTTCCTTAATTAATATCAGGAACTAGAAAAGATTTTGTTTTTGAAATTGAAATACCCAAATTTACTAATAATGTTTCTAATCAACAACTTAAATTAATTAATGCTTAAATAAATATTAAAAATCCTATGAATGGAAACATTATTTAAAAGTAAGCACATCTTTACTTAACTTTCTACAATCCAGATCAAAATATACTTACAATAGAAGAAGATCCTGATGTTTAAACGTAATATTTCAGAGTTAAAGGTACAGAGGCAATAGATGAAGCTAGAAAAGCATGTGAAGTCAATAAATTTGATGATGCATAGGCTCGAATAAATCATATTTTGATACAAATCTAATAAAATTAAAAGGTTGCTACTTTATGTGCTGGAATTATATAAGATCTAGATTAAGCTAAACAAGCTTCACTAATGAATTCCTATAAAGCATTTGGTCAAAAGTAACTGTATCAAATGGTTACAAATAATTATTTATAAAGCGGAATCAATTCAATTTTCTCTGCAAACGGATAACAATTATAATAAAAATAACCTGCTCATTTTTCTAATACAATTTAGTAGTTTATGATGAGTAAGGTTTAAAATCAAAAGTCAAGGCAACATTATTGATGCTTTTAAAAATTATTATTTTATTGTATAAATTCTATTACTTAAATTTTATAAGGTTTCATATTAGAATTTAAAAAATTAAAATAATATTTGAATTTTTCAGATATTTTATAATTTTATTAACTCAATTAATATTGAAATTAATTTTAATAAATCAATAAGCAATTATCTTAATATATTTCATATATTTTATAGTACTATAATATGATAAAATCTTACTTTATTATAATATATATTTTCTAACTTTTTTGAATAATTATTTGTAAATATATAAATAATTTCAATTACGGATATAAGTTTAAACTTAAAAGAGAAAATCTACTTTTTTTTACAAGTAGGAATATCAAAAATAATTTTGTTTTTTAAAGAAATGAGTAAAAGTTCTCAAGTAAAAGATAAGTCTATTCAGACTCTTTTGTCAGGAAAACCAGATAAATCCTTTACCTGAATGGACAGAGAACATTGATATACCAATTCTTGTAGCAGCTTAATTCTAATGTGCTATAGAAACAGGAATCTTAGATTTAGACTGGGAAATCTTTTCACATCAAAAGAAGCAGAAAGAGTTCCAATAGCAGTTAATGAGGAAGCAAACTGAGTTGAGGAAATATAATAAACGAATTCTTAAGCTAGTAATTAGAATTCAAGAAACTTTGCATCAAAACTTACATCCAAAAAAACGACTTCCTTACAACATTTTCTAAGGTTCAAGTTACTGAATCTATATTTATGACTTAACTGGTTAAATTCAAAAACTCCATGTAATTATTGTTTCCTTCAGTATCTAGAAAAGTGAGTCAACTCCTGCATCTAATTTTTATGAATATCAATTTATGACTATCTGAGCAGGCCATATAAATTACTATATAACCATTACTGTTATGCAAGGATGATAATAGAACTAATATAAGAGAAGCTTTTATAAATCACACTTAGATTATTATCAGCTTATTACACTTTCAGAGAAAAAATGAACTCTATTTCAATCAAAAAGCAAATAGCCATTCTTTTTAAAAAATTAGATTCAATAATTAGGTCTCAATCTTACCATCTAGTTCATTATTTGATCATTTATATGCTGTTTTAGATGTGGAATGCTGAACACCATAAGATTTGATTTTAATCTTGATGGTTTGAAAAAAAAATAATTTAAGAACTTTACTCCGATGATATAGATAAGTTTATTTTAAATTGATCCATTCAATAGAATTACATATATAAATAAGATAGCCTTTAACAAATGTTAATAAACAAGATTTGTTTTGATGCCCTTGATATATTAATATTTTAATGTAGACAAAAGATTGGAAAAACAAACAAAATATTATATAAAATCTCAAAGAATATAATATAGAGACATTCAGAAAATATTAGAATTACTTCTCTACCATAAGGCTTTATTAAAATATTGAAATTTAAAAGGAAAATTCGAATTTTTTATTTAGTCTTCTAGCATATAAGAATAAAAGTTTAAGGAAAGGAATAAGAATAAGAATAAAACATTAGACAAAAAAGACCCTTCATTTATTAATTAAATTGAATTGTGATAATATAATTATAAGAAGAGTAAGATTTTAAAGGCATTTTTTTTGTCATAATTTTATTTTATCAAATAACAAATGAACTCTATAAATTAAAGTAAATCCCTACCTTTTTGAATTTCAGATTTAGAGTTAATTAAATATAAAAGTGAATGAATTAAGATTTATATAAATAATTTATTTAAGAATTCACAATTATGCTCATTTAATTCCTAATACTTTATATAGGGCATTCTTTATATTTACTTGAAAAAAAATCAGATAAACTATTCATTAATTTAGAGGGTGAACGAAAAGTAGTTTTTAAATTATAAGGCCTTGTATCATATATTTAAAATGAAAATACTTATGAATATTGTCCTATATACGAACCAGGTTGTACGATATTTATAAAAAGATCGACAACAGAAGATGAGATTAAAAAATAAAATGCGAATAAATTAGAAGATGAGATTAACAGTTCTTAATTTGAAATAATATAGTTAAAATACAACATCTTTAAAATTTATGATTTAGAAATTCATTCTTATAATAATGAAATCTTTTCATTTTTACATGAATATAATTATGAAGACTCTGATAATTTTGTAAATATTTTCATCATGTTAAGTCCTTTATCATCAAATTTTAATTCATTTGTTTATTTTGGGTATTCATTGTGCATTTCTGAATAAGATGGTTATCTAAAAACAAATTAAAATGAGCTATTAATAAAAAATAAATTAAATATGAAAGGAATTAGTAGTCAATTTTAGATTCATGGAGAAGTCTATGTAATTAAAATTTCATATATGTAATATTCTGATAAAGTAATTGACATTTCAAATTATAGAATAGTATTATATGATGAGGATGAACTTATTTATTTTCCTTATGAGCTAATGATTAGATTGTATAATGGCTCATTTAATCAATAATTTAGGCATGTTTCTTTTGAAGATTCTGAATATACCTATTTTATCAGGCAATCTCTTCCCTATAATGTTGAAACTTTATAACCTTTATAATTTTACAACTTTAAAGATTAACCATTGCTTGTAATGCCTGAAGATTATATCATTTATAATTATAATTAGTCAAAGATAGATTAGTTGACATTTGTTACTCATAATAAGAGTGATATTATTTTTTTAGGAAAAAGTTTTCTAAAAAGGAAGATTATTAACTATTGTTATTTATCCTAAGAAATCTTTATAGAATAATTATAAGAAGAAAAGTGTATCTCTGAAATATCTGTAAAAGATTCTTTTTATTTTTAACTTGTCTATAAAATTATTTTATTCATAATTATGTCAATTTTTGTGTATGCAATTTTTAGAAAACTAAGAGCCTAATCCTTACTTAAAAAATAAAACAAACTTGCTTAATAAGCTTTAATTTTGAGACAAGAAGTCGAACTTTTGAAATGATCACTGAATAGATATATATTTCTAAATTTAGTTTCAATATAAAATGATCTACCATATTATTTTAATATAGTTATAGAATTTTTAATTCTTAAATTGTTAAATATTTTGTAATTGTGATAATAAAAAAATTAACATATAAAATAATCAAATTCATACTTTACGATACAAAGATTCCAATTAAAAATGAATTTAAATAAAATTTGATTTGATATTAGAAGAAAATTTAAACAATATTAAATTCTATGTATCGGATTTAATTTCGAATTGTATTTAATCTTTTCGTTTAACCTCTTAAAATAATATAAGAATTTGTAAAATAAATTTAAAGATTTGATAAAATTGTATTTTGTTTTTTTATTTTTTACAATCATTTGGGTAAAATAACAATTAGAATAATTGGAATTTACTTTTTTTCTTTTCATCTATGTGTTAAATAACTTATAAAATAGTTATATCATAGAATTAACTAAAGGGAAAATCTTATGCTGTTAAACTTTATTTAGGATTTTTAGCTATAATAATATATCTTGATTGCAAATCGTAAATAAGTTAATCATTATTTATTTAATGATAAATCCAAAGTTGAAGATTAGATCTTTTAAGAGATTAAGAAATTGACCCTATTTATAAAGATAATCAAATTAAATAAAGTTTAAAATTTTAGTAATTCTTAATTTATTTGATTATTCTTGCCTTATTTTTCATATAAATTTCTGTTTATTTTTTAAATTTAATACTTTTTAATAATTAGAAAGAAATTTCCATTTGCAATTCAATTAATTATGAGATTTTATGTTATAGGGGGAAGAGGAATTGTAATATAGATTGATTTGCAAATAATATTAATTAGTAAATTAGGCAGATAAAAGGTTATAATAGTTGAATCAGATTGAATAATAATTATAATATATTTAAGCATTAAAAAGTTTTAATAAATAAATGATAAATGATGAGTTAGAAAAGACAGCAAACTTTTTTTTTCCTGTTGATAATTAAGGAATAAAATAGAAATTTATCCATACTAGGAGATTGTTGAAACATCCTGTTCAGAGTAATGTTTCTAATCCTTCAACTTAGATGTAATATCAAAGTAATAATATTTAAGAACTACATCGAAGCGAAGTTCTGATAATTCTGGCGTTGAAGGGTAGCATACTCCTCCTTAAATATGTGGAATGAGAAAAAGATCAGAATTACATACAAGTTCCGAGGATAAAAAACCTAACAATTATCGTATATTTAGTTCTAATATAAATCAACGCTCTAGTTATCCTTAATAATTTAGTTTTGGGAATCAATTTCAATTTATGAATGAATTCTTATAGACAAAGGACCAACATTAAAGTCCTCCTTACAAATAGTTAAAGGTGTTACCTGAAATCTTTTAATAAAGAAACTCCAGTTAAGGTTTTAGATAAGTTGTCAGAATCTAAAGCGGATAAAGTAAAAGGGAAACTATGAGTAACTTCATAAAAGATATAGAATGTCCAAAAGAATAATGTATGCAATAGTTATAATTAAAACAAACAATTAATAAATAATAATTAAGAGGAACTTAAAATAAATTACCAAATATTGGGTAACCTGTACCATTTTTGTAGACTAAACAATAACTGAAGATGATAAATAGAATATTTTCAGGCAAACGGGATTAATGAATATAGTGTATCTCATTCCTTTGATGATTTTGGTATTTTATATGAGCTTGCTTTTTTTAATCCTCCCATTTTAGGTGTTTAAGAATTTAATTTAGATATTGCATCTTCCAATTGAGCAGCTTCATCATTAACAAAATCATCATCTTTACTTAATTGGTTGATTTATTATTAAAATGAATTTTTTAGAGCTGTTTTACGAAGATCTGATTACATATTCTTTCTCATTGCAGGTGAGTCTAATATATTTTCTACTATTTACTTGCATCTGATTATAGTTACTACTTATTAGCAAGTCCGAATTAACTAAATTTACTTTATTGTAATTGTGGTTTCTAATCTAATCTAGTAACAGAACCATTATTAGATACATTTGAAAACGATCCCATAGTATCTATTCTTCCATTCAATGCAGGTTATCTTTATTATAATTACATTGATCCAATCTAACTCGGTGGACTATTTATTTACAATTATTTACCCTTATTATTTACCTAATCCATAAACAAAATCTTTATCATAATCTCTCAAATTTTCTTATATATCAATTAAATCCTATTCTTTGAAGATTTCTTTAAAATACGGATGTTTCAAACACTCTTCAGATGAGACTCTAGTCTTTGGATCAGGACCCAACATTTTCTTTAATAAATCCACTAATTATTATGGGGCCTAATTTAATTTTTCTCTATTTATTTTACAGATAGTAACGATTTTATTTCATAATTAACTTCACAATTTTTATTTGCTCTTAAAATAGCTTTATAATCATTTCCTTAAAAAGGTTGTTTTCCAGTTAGAAGAACATAAAAGATAACACCTGCACTAAATACATCACATTTCTCATCATAGAAGGGATCACCTTCTTTATATAATAATATTTCAGGTGCAACAAAACCAGGAGTTCCACATCTCTTGAAAAGGATATCTTCATTTAAAAAACTTGCTAATCCAAAATCAGCAATTACAATATCTGTATCATTATCTTTTTCTTTTAATAATAAATTTTCTGGTTTCAAATCTCTATGCATACATTTTTTCGAATGTAAATGACATAAGGCTTTCATCAGATTATACATTAATTTTTATAAATTAGGTGCGCTCAATGGAGATTGCCTTACTCTCGCCAATAATTCTCCTCCTTTTAATATATCTAAAATAAAATAAATTGAATTTTGTGTTTCATATGTTTCATGTAATTTAACAAGATTTTCTTAGTTTAAACGTCTCATAACTTTGATTTCATTCTCTAATGATTCTCTTCCCTTAAATTATTCTTACATAAACTCTTTATTGAATGCTTTAACAGCATAATTAACTCCTGTGGATTTCTTAGTAGCAAAATATACTTTTGCAAAACTACCCTTACCAATCATCTTTGTTACTCCGAACTCATCATGAAAGGTTGTTGAAAGACATCTTGATGTCATCATATTCTTAAATGCAACATATTCATCCAATTATAAATCAATAAATTTTCCATTTCTAGATATTCTAATAATATTGCCATATTAATCATGTTTGTAGGTTGTCATTACTGCGACTATAATACTTAGTTAAGATATTTGTTAATCTTTTATTAGATACAAATGTTCATTCCCTAATTAGATCCTTATTTTTTTAAGTTGTTTCTACTTTTTACTGATTTTGCAGCAGTCTTTTTGAAAAACGATGTTGTCATTCTAAATAACGCTTAATAAATGGTTTTTACATTATATATTTCTAAATCTATGGATTACCAAAATTTATTTGCTTTTCCTTGAATGTCTGGATTGTCGAAGAACGAGTTTACTTCCTATATCATTTTAATATTTAAATATATATATTTAATTAAATATAAATGGACTCAATACTAAAAATCTTGGAATCTTAAACAACATTCACTAATTAAAATCTTATTCAATTACATTAAATATTATTATTAAAGTAAATTAATTAATTCTACATATAATAAGTTCAATTTAAAATCTCTTCTTTTCTTCTGTTTCATAATAAAATGTTAATCCTCAAATTAATCATTATTAAAGAAAATCAAAAATTTATAATTATTAATACAATAATATGCTCTTATTTTTAATCACTACAATCACTTGTTAATCAATTCATGATGGCCTCAAAATGGTAGAAAAAAGCTTTAAGTACACATATGATAAAAGTATTATAAATCAAAATTGTAAGCCAATTTTTAATTTACCATGCAAAATCTAATAATTGTAAATACCTTCAAATGAATAATAACTGAAGGAATACATAGATGAAGAAGTAATTATTCAATTAAAGGGAAGGCTAATATATTCTTAAGTTTAATTGAATCAGATTAAGAATATTATCCATATTATTAAGGCGTAATAAATCAAATCACAAAAGAAATCGGACTCTATGATAATTATGAAGAATATATATCCATATTATTGGATTTTGATTCCTTCAAATTGTAAAAAGAATTAAAGTTAATAGAACATAAATATTATTTAGACTTATAGGCTAGAGAAATTCATAGTATTAATGTAACAAATAATACTTTTAAAGAACATAATGCATCTCTATTTATATATTTCAAAGACCTTTATATTCCAAAATAAGGGAGATAAAGTTATAATGCAATTTCAAATAATCTCTTATATCATCCAAATTTTGAAAATATATAAACAGCAGAGAGAGAAGGTGTAATCTCATTTAGCAAGGGAGTATATTTGAGTTAATTTTTCACTAAGTGTTTAAAAAAAGTTTCGAAAATTACTTTAGGATATTAAGATGGATAAACGTCAAGTTTAGAAATTTAAGAGAATGAGGGTTGGGTGTTAATTCGAGGTTCAGTTCATAATTAAGTTATAAATATTACTTTGAGTAAAAATACAGCAATTGACTCAATACTATTAAAGGTAAAGAAGGTGATGTACACTTAAGATTAGATATAAATGTTGTTAGTCCAGAAATTATTGTAAAAGTAATAACTTTTAGGTTAAGAGATAAAGTTGAATAAAAAGATGATTTAAGATAATTTTGAGAAATAAAATAAGAAATAAAAAGTGATTGTCCTATAGGATTTAAATTATAATGAGATTGATAATATTTTAGATTTTCTTGATTAAGTGTTTGATGAGATTAAGCAAGTTAAGTTGAAAGAATAACATTCTAAATTAAATTCAAATTAGATTTTAGGTGTAATTGAGTTAATAGTGGAGAGGAATTAGAATAAAAATGATTTTTAGAAATATAAGAATATTTTAGAGATATTTTTTTAGTCTGAATTAAATGAAGAAGAGGTGGAATTACTTTAGTAATAATTGGTTTAGGCAAAGTTAGATTTAAAGGAGAATTGATTTGATTGTAGTTAAAAAGTATTTTTTAAGTTTTAGAATTGATAAATAAATTAAATATTAAATAAACATCCTTTATAAATGAATTTCACTTTTATGATAGATAATTGTTTATCTTCTTGTTAAATAACATATAATGGACTAACTATATTAGAATATGCCAAAAGTGCTATAGAATATTTTGTAAGAAAAAGAACAAAGAATCCAGAATACAAATATGATTAATATCATCTTTTTTCGTCTAAGTAATTTTTTGTTCTTTACATATTGTGTATAGTTCTTCAATCTCAACTTGGATACATGATGTTGGTCATTTTTTACAAAGAGTCAAAACAGTGTAACCATAATTTGAGACTACTTTAAATTTAGAGGAGTGTTTCCACAATTTAAATAAATTTAGAACATTAAATGGTTATTTATATATATAATAAAATTGCAGGAACAGATAATCTATATGGTGGAAGAGATGTCTAAAAGATAGAATCAGCAATAATATTTGTATTTACAAACCGAGAATACCATGGTTCAGACTTCTAGAGATTAATAAGATGGGACTATAGACTCTTAGTTTTTTTGATACAACCACCAGGAATCGAAGAAATTACACCAATCCAAATTTAAACCAATTGGCATAACATAGCATCAACAGTAGGATAAGGAGTATGCTTCGAAATTTAAGATTATAATATTCTTTTCTAAATCTTAGATGATCCTAAATTAATTTCTCCTTAAGTTTCACTTTAGTTAACAATGTTAGATCAAACTATTAGATATGATGATATTTAATCATTTATTGAAAAAACTAACATAGAGTTAAATCCTCAATAAAATTCATGGTTAGTTAGATCGACCTAAAAAGTTAATTAATAATTTGCTTAGGCTAGATTAAGATGTGCACCTCATGTTAATATATTTACAAAAGTCTATTTACCCGAGTAATATCCTGTCATCGACTTCAATGTAATAAAATTAAATAAATAGAATTATCCATCTGTACCTGAATACTTTATAGATTTTAATGTTACCTTTGAAAAAAGATTGCCATAATAGATGCCATATTAAGAACTTATAATAGAAAATGCTTCTTTATTAAAATATGTTCAAAGTAGAACAACATTAAAGAGTAAACTATTATAGTTCCCAATATTTTATTAAGAAGAAAGAGATGAACAAATTAATAAGTATTTAGTTGGTCTATTTCTATTTTCTCCGACTCAAAATAACATGGAATTAAGATTGTAATAAATATTATTATAATGTAGTTATTTTCCAAATTTTTACATCTATTACATATTATTGAATTAACTATTTAATACTAGAGATGATATGCGTAGATCTGCGGAATTAAAATTTTTGTAATATTTATAAACAATTCCTAATTACTATGCTCCATGTATTAAAAAGAATCTTGCTGAATAGAACATCTAGGTAAAACTAAGATATATGTTTTTAGATATCTAAAAATCTATAGTTTCTGATAGAGGAGACAACTCATTAATTGTATATGTAGAAAGTTAAAGCTTATTAAGCAAAAGTGTTAAAAGTGAAGAAGATAGTCGATGAGGAAAACTATAAGAATAGATAATCTCATATTTCAAAAAAAAGTTAGTGTTGTGCAGCTTTTAGTGAAAATTATTCTTTAAGATTTCAAGAATAAATACATTGTGAATTTAGATAAGTTACTTAATTTATTAAGGATGTAAATTTTGATAAATTTTAACCTTAATTTGAAATCCAATCATGCTTACCACAAATGCCAATAGTGTAAGCAACTTTAAGAAATGTGAATGTAGACTTAGAAGAAATTGAAACAAGATTAGAACCATAATTTTGTGGGAATCCTTGGAAGTTATAAAGAAAAAGTTATAAGGATGGTATTGAAATAAAGGTATTTATGTGGAGACTAAGATGATTAGAATGAATAGGATGATTATTAATTAGAAGACATGATTTTAACTAGGGTTGATTCAGGAAACTAATCTTAGATAAAGAATAGAAGAAAAGGATTCATGAGATTTAAGGATATTCAAGAGGGGAATCACAAAAAATCAACTATTGAGTAAATTCAAATGGAAATTGAAGAAATTCAAACTGAATCTTAGTAATGTTCTAATAATACTAATAATAAATATGGATATGTAAAATACAATCCATAATTTCAAGTATATTTATCATTTCTTAAATAAGGCTAAATTTAAATTGATTATATAAAGCAAACTGAACAATTAATAATCCACTAGCAATTGAAACTCAAAAGTAACAATAATTATTACAATTTTCTATTAGTAGTGTTAAATAAGAATTGTTAAACTTATTCATTTTGGTTAAATAATTTTCCCTTTTTTACTTAAAATTTAAATTAATAATGTTTGGAAATCCTCTAGGAGCAAACACTGCTCAAACATAGTCATAAGGCAATCCAGCTCCTTCAATTTTTGGCAATTCTGGTACTACTAGCAATTTATTTGGCCAACCTTAAAATCCCATAGGTTAATAACCTTAAGGAATTATGGCATAAGTACCACAATCAAATATCTTTGGTAATAATACATAGCCAACTGGATTATTTGGTCAACCATAATAATAACAAACTAGTCTGTTAGGACAATAATAATAATAAACAACATTAACAGGATAATAATAATAACCAACTACATTATTAGGATAACCATAATAATAGACAACATAATTAGGCTAAACATAATAAACAACAATATTTGGATAAACATAATAATAATAATAACCTTAAACTTAACTAACATAAACAACTGCCTAATAATAACCTGCTTAACCTAAAAACTATACAATGAATTAAATAAATTAATAAACTAAATTACAGATTGAAAATTTGACTAAAGCTATTGCAAATAAAGAGAAAATTGATAAAAATTAAAAAAATTTGTAGCTTATAGAGAAAAACTCATTAAAAAATATATAATAATAATAGTAATAGTAAATTACAATTGGAATAACTTAGAATCCATAACAATAAGTATAAAGGACTTTAGTAAAAGGAGATCGTAGAAATCACACTCAAAAAGCAGAAAATTATTATAATGAATGGAATAAAATATATTTGAGTATAAGTAAAAAGCAAGATGAAACACTTGCTTAATTAACTGCCTTAGTTGATTAACTAACTTAATAGGACACTTCATTTGGTACCATATTATTTTATATCAATTTATTTTAGATATAGATGAGGAATCGCTTATTGACTCCATTAAATAATTAGGTAAAGATTTAGACGTTCTTGAACGTAAAATAAATATTGTAGCGAGAATTTAGGAAAAAATATTAGGTTTAGAAAAAGAGGAGTCTGAATGGGATTAAATTGTCAATAATTTAAGTGAATGTTTATTACATTTAGATTAATAAACTGTATATATAATTCTGATTATAATTTATAGAAAGACGTTGAAGATTTATTGTTATTAGCAGAAAAACATCCAAAAGTTCAAAATAAATGAATTATATATATAATTTTTATAGAATAAAGATATGAAGTAATTTAAAGTGATTCATTTTCTAGTGTTAAATTTTAATGAAATATTAAAATAAAAAATAATTAAACTATTTATATGAAGGCTTAGGATAATTCTTTTCGATTGCCTGCTTTAAAATTATAGCCTAGAGAATATAAATTTAGTCTTAGCTAAGAATCTATTGAATAGAATTAAAGCAAAGAGACAATATAATAGAATGTCTTAAATCATTATAATCCTTCACCAATTAGACATAGAAATAAAATTATGTCAGTCTCAGTTTATAACAGTTAAGAGAAGATAAAACCTACTAATTAGACTAAACATTTTTAAAATAGTGAATTTATCACTTGCCAAAATACCAATAATAGCATTTCAGTTGTATAAACTGTTAGAAGATATAGGAGTAAGCTCAAGAAACTTGTCTAACATAATTAAAATCGGAGTGAAATCAATTCTAGAGATCCAAGGTATTTCTTTTTTAAAGAACCTTCTGCTTCAATTAAATTAAATAATCTTTAAGATAATTCTAAATAAGTAGACAAACTTTTAGAAGACAGAATTAAATAACTTATGAGTAAAGTCTAAATGCTAGTTTCTTCATAATCTTTTTATTAATAAAAGAAATATTAAGCACATCTTAATGTTAATCTTGTAAAATTGCAAGATGAATATGATGTATTATTCTAAGATTTTAATGAGTTTTATTTCTCTTCCAAAAGAATAGATTGTATTCATTTTATTCTAATCATTAGCATAGATCAAAAATCTATTGAACCATATGTAGATAATTAAAAAGTTATTAAGTCCACTTTAAAAACCATATGGTTTATGTTAAAAATCAAGTTAATCTTTACATTAAAATATATTTGATTCTATCCAAGAAGAAATTAAAGAATCTGCAACTTAAAGAATTGATAATTCTTAAATTTAAGGTAGAGTTGATATTGATGCATTTGATGAATTAAATGAAGATAATGATCTTAGTGAAGATGATTTAAATTCTTATGATGAAAATGATGAAAATGAAAATGGAAAAATTACTAGAACTTAAAAGTAGTAATAAAATAGAAAAATTAAAAATAATAAGTCTAGGAGTAGAATAAAATAATAAGGAACAACAGATTCTGATCAAACAAAAGAAAGTCAAGATTAAGAGGAGATTAAATTTGATGATTAAGGAAATCAGATTATTTCACCAAATAAAAGAAGAAGGAAAGTTTCTTAAATTTCTAATAATGGTGGTGTAATTGATAATTAATAAGAAGATGTAAATAATGGAGAAGTACAAAATTCATCAGAAAATGCTTAAAGATAAAAAAATTAATAAGGTAAAATAGCTAGCAGAAGAAGAACTGTACTTAAAGCAGATGGTACTTATTAATCAGAAGAAGATTAATATTCAGTAAATGATAATGAGATGATAATCCACGAAGAAGAATTAAGCGAAAATGAATAAGAATCAGAAATTAGAGATTTAAAGAATAAAGAATAAATAACTTAGAAATATATACAAATTTAAAATTAGTTGAATAAAGAAATTCTAATATAAGATTAATATGATGATTATTAAGAAAGTGAAGGTCTTTAATCTTTCCGTCAAGAAAGGTTCTTGATTTAACATCCAAATCATGAATTGAATAGTGTCTCACTACTTGATAGATTTATACGTTTAGATAATATCTATGATTATAAATTTTTATAAAGTTGGAATTATCATATTGCTAAAATCAGATAGGCTAAGTTTCTTGATGAATTTGATATTTGATGATATATCTTAATTTAATTTAATTTTATTTATTTATTTGTTGATTTAATTTGCTCAAATATAAAATATATATAGGTATATCATAATATTTTAAGTTTTTTCTTTAATTCATTAATTTATTTTTAATAATCAGCTGTTACTCTAGTCATATTAACTTATAATTAAACAAGTTGTTCTTCAGCAACAGTGACTTTTACAACTAATTCGGTTCTTTCTCTTTCTAATTGTTTAGTAAGTTATTCATAAAATTATATTTTTTATTAAACATTTTTACTTTATCCTGATTAGGGTCCAATCATTTCATAATCTTTAACCATTTTTAATAATCTCTCATTTTCCTATTATAATTTATGCAAATCCCATTTATTTGAATCTTTTAACAATTGTACTAATCTTCTATTTTCTTCTTGTAAATCATTTCTTTCTCTTCTTAATACTGAATCATTATTATTATTATTTTCAGATACTTAACTTTACTTTAACAATTAGATTTCAGAGATTAATCTTTTTGTTGCATTATTTGGATCTTCAATTTTCTTAGTTTCTTTAAGATTCATTAATTCTGCTTCTAGAATATGATTTTTGTTTCTAAGTCTCTGGATCTCTTACTCTTGATCTTTTTAAGCTTAAGTATGCTAAGATAGAATAGAATATAAATACGAGTTCATTCTCATCTAATATCATATAACCTTTATGTAGAATATCTGGTAAAGGTTAACCGAGAGGAGCCCAATCTTCAGCCAAATAACGAATTTATCTTGAATAGCTTTTAATTGAACGCATTTCAATTTATAATTATTTATTCTTTTTGCTAAGTATTTCAATAGATTATGAATATTCTCTTTCTTTAGAAGCATAAGTTTAAAACAATTCGTCTCGAGGATCTAACTTATGAATTTATATTAATTTATTTCTATAGATTGCTCTCATTTCATCTAATTATAATTACATTTTAGCATTCTCTCCATTCATATCATTTAATTATTTTTCTAAATCTTTGATTCTTTCATTATCATCATTAACTTTTCTTTAAAGTGATTTAACTTTATGAGTAAGTTCCATTTTTTAACTCTCCCATAACATTCTTTCGTTTTTTAATGCATCATCATTGATAGGAGATTAGGTTATTTAAATTTATGTCGATGATTTATCAAGTTCCAATCTCTTTTTATCAAGATCTAATTTGTCTTTAGCTCCTAATAACCCGTATTTCATCAATTCGACTTTCAACCTTTCAATTTCAGCTTTAGCAAACTCAAGTGCCTCTCTTTTATCTCTTAAATCATCTGTCATATTCTTTAATTTATCTTATAACATTTTTGTTTATTCATTTGATTAACCATCTGATTAATATAATTTAGTTATTTCCTCTTAAAGCGCTTTATTTTCATTTCCCAAATTAATTAATTCAAGACTATAATTCTCTTATTACAATCTTATATTTTCTAATTCTTTTAGTTTTTCCATATAATTCTTTTTTAATGCCATGAATTCCATTTCTATTTCCCTCTTTTCATCTATTGCCTCTCTTAATCTATCTTATAATTCTTCAATTATTTATTATGCCTTTTATAATCTAACATCATCTGAAATATTCTCATCACTTAATTTTTTTGAATTCTACTCTGATTAAATCTAAATTATCAACTCTTACAACTTTGTGTTCTATAACTCCATATCCAATAATGCCTTTGCTGATTCTATTTTATCTTCCTCAGCTTTGATTAATTCATCTTATAATTCAACCTTCTACTTTACTAATTCTTAAAATCTTGCTCTTAATGCTGATAGTTTCTATTTTAAATCAGTTATTTCATCATCCATATCAGCTATCTGTTTTGCATAATCATTCACTTTGCTCTTAAGATCTAACAATTCTTAAACTCCTACTGAATCACCTGATGCTACTGGAGTATCTTTCTTCTTTCCTACTTAATTACTAGATGCAGCCTCTAATCTAAACTGTCTTAACAATGCTATCACTCTATGATTATTTACAACAGGATATGTCATTATCTTACGTGCTTACTTAAATACCTATAATGTTAAAGAAGATCCTTTTGGATCACCATGTTAACAACAAAATATTCCTATGTTATATGAATTACTTCCATATATTTCTTTCCCTAATTTTGTCACTGTGGATGTATCATACATCACATAATCTTCTTATCTATTTGCTAAATCTTTAATTAATTATGTAAATGCTATGATTACTTTATTCAATGTTGATCCTTACTTTACTCTTATAGTTTCTGCATCATCAACCAATATTTCACTACCAGGTAAATCAGCAAATGTTGCCTAACTTTTAAGTAATACCATCTCTTATGTATCCTTGTTTGAAAACCATTATTTAAGATCAATTATAAATAATGATGTTGCCTTTGCACTCACTTTTCCAAACTCATTACTTGTATTATCTCTACTCTTCAATCCTTTATACAATCTATCATTCAATTCAGTATCTTTAGTAATCTCATGCCAAGATGCACCTTATACTACCGGTCCATCCCATGGATGATCTTCAACAAACAATCTCTCTCCAAACTTTCTATCTGCACATAAATCCATAATATTCTCATCCAATATTTCTAAATATTACATTCTCACTTCATATTTATAATCAGTTATCATACTCTCTTCTTTGAATGTTTACACTACCTTATCTTATAAATATGCAAATAAAGTGCTTGCCCAAAGTGTAACAATACCTTTCTCTTTTTTATTTCCTTCTATTGTTTATGATTTACCTGCCCCTGTTGAACCATATGCAAAAACACTCACATTAATACCTGAAATAAATTATTGAATCAACGGAGCCACTCTTTCATTATATATCTATTCAAGACCTACTTCTTAACCATAAGCTTCTGGAACTTCAAATTCTTCTAATATTCTATTATTTGGATCAGTCAATATAATATTTTGATTATTAATTCTTAAATCCTCTCTCTAAAAATTCGTTGCAGGCTTAATTCTCACGATCGGCATTAATAACTCTCCTTTCACATCTTCAAACCATTTACGATTTCTCACACTAGGAGTTGTAGCCATTTATTGATTATATTAAGTTTTATTATTTTATATTTCTCAGCGATTTATTATAACCAAAAATTTCATAATAAAATGTTAAATAGAGATCAGCTCCAAAAAATTTATTCTAAAAAATTATATATAATAAGTTTGAAAATTTATCAATAACTGTCTAAAATTGCCTTATTTAATTATTTTAATAAATAATTATATTCTTCTAAAATTGTGCATCGAAAATATAATATTAATACTTTTAACCATTTTTTCGATTAAATAAAATTTATAAATAGAATGAGAAATTATGTTTTCATCTGATAGTTGAATTCCTCTTAGATAATAAATATTTAGCTGATCAATTATGTAAATATTATTGGACTAATAAAATTTTTGATAATATAAAACTGTTTGAACAAAGAAATAAAAATATCTGCTATTTCTTCTATCGTTAAACAGTATTGGATATTAAAAATTAAAATATCATTTAACAATAGAGCAAATTATATTTGTCAAAAAAAATAAAGGTAAATCATAATTTCTCAAAATAAAATAATGTTTATTCAATGTTTTGTATCTATAAAAATTTTCAGAGGTTAAAGTTATTACAAAAAATAAATTATGATTAATTAAATATTATAAATTAATCATTTATGCTGAGTTTACCTTTTGATAAATGGAAGCTAAATTTTTATGAAAGAGATTTAGAAATCTAATATGAAGAACACTCCAATAAAATTAGATTAATTGCATTTAAGCTTCTTAATCTTGTTACCATTTTTGATGCCATTATTACTCTTTTAATATTTGTGATTCAGTAATAACCTAATATTATAATAATAATAATGGCAGCTATTACATTAGCCAGTTTTGGATTTTATTTGCTAAGCTCAAAACTTTAACCTCATTTAAAAGTTGTATTTTCTGCCTTATACATTTTATGTGCTTCATTTCATTTTTTGATAGCTCTAAATGGAAAAAATATGTATTAAAAATATTTATATAAAAGTCCAAGTTACTTTTTTGGGGTCAATTCATCTGCAATCTTTTTAGGAATCATTTAGTTTGGCGATAATAGATTAAAAATAGTTTATACAATAGGAACTCCTTTGGTCATGATGTTTGTATTTTCTCTATTCACCTTGGATGGCTTTTAGTTCATTTTTCATTCTTGTGTAGCCACGTCCTTTTTTAGTGTTTTAACTTATATGTATGAATATACTTCTAGACTTGCCTTTTCTCTTAATTTAATTGCCAATTTATAATAGTAAAGTAATTTTATAAGATTAGAGATTTAATTAACGAGTTTGTTACCAATTCCCTATTTGCTATAAGTTTGGACGAAAGAACACGGCAGTTTAATCTTGAGTTTTTAAATAAGACTTTTAAAGATTTGTTAAATATTGATGATTCCGGTTAGATTCGATAATTCTTAAGAGAATCATTTGTAATAGATACTATAAATGGAAGTCAAAGATTGAAAGATAAAAGTCTTTAGAAATTATAAAGTCTTGAAGAATATTGTTTTAAAAAAATAAGAACAATTGATAGTTATATGAATTTTGAAAACTAAGACCATGAACTTGATATTGTTTAATAAGATAAGAATAATTCAAATTTAATAAAAATGAAAATTAATTTTAAAAAATTAAATTTTGGTAAACCTATCTTAGTTATAATCATAAAAAAGGAATAAATACTTCCCTTAATTGAATCATATGAGAATGAAATTATGGATTATCAATAATTAATTGTATTGTATTCCTAATAAATATTGAACAGTTCATCCAATATAAATTAAGAAATTAAAAAGATTAAACAACATTTCCCTAAAAATATTTATGATCAATAATTTCTAAGACTTTAATGCCTTAATTTGTAAATAATAAATTTTGTAAGGAACTATTATATTTATTTTTAATAAGATAAAATTTAATAAATAGCATAGTTTTAAAATATTACTAATCTAAATGAGTATTTTGAAACCATTTAATAATATTTTTATAACATAACAGAATTTTATTCAGTTAGGTTTAATATGAATTATTAGATTGAATCTTAAGTTTCTTTTAACATAAACATAAAGTTTTTAACTTAAATTTCTATTAATTTGTTTTAATTAATTTTATAGCACACAATGAAGGATCAAAGTATTAGTTTAATTATTGCTGAAGAATAATAACTGTAACAAACTAGATATTCAAATTAATAAAGTTACATTAAAATGAAGATCGAATAATCTTAAACATAATCAAAATAATTAAATGACCTTAGATAGATTTCCTTTACATTTACCTTCTATTCTGAACATTAAATTAATTTCCAATAACTTTAATCATTCTAAATTGAAAATTAAAGGAGTCTTAAAAATTTAAATCATATATCAGATTATGTAACATGTTACCTTTTAGATCAAATTGGACCAAACAATTTTGTTCATATTAGTTAAGCTGAACTATTAAATTCTATTCAAAGAATATATTATTAATATAGATTAAAATTTCTAGTTTACTCTGATCAATCACAAATAGAACCCTCCTTTATAAAACAAATTAAGGCAGTGTAAAAAAAATCCTGAAATTATTATTAGCTGCTAAAACTTATTTTAATTTAAAAAAATGAAATTTAATATAATTTTTATCATCGATTAAATCTATGATGAATAGAAAAAAATCAGTTTTTCTAAACAGCCATAAATATTATCTTATTAATATAGTTTAATTTAATTTCTTAAAAGTTTTCATTTTTTCTGTAGATTTATAAATCTATATTAAATTATATAAATAAATTATATCTGTTAGCTAACATAATGGAACAATATGACAAGTATAAACTATTTTTAAGATTAACTAATAATAAAGAATCTACTTAAAAATAAGAAGCTCTAAATTCATCATCTAAAAAATAACATCCTACTATTTTGAGTGGAAAAAGAAATCCTAACAATGAGGCTTATAAGAAACTGCATTAAAGTTCTGAAATTTTTAAAGAAAATACTACTCCTATAAAGAATGATATATAAAAACCAAAAAATTACGCTACAGAGAGAAAATCATTAGAAAATTCAAACACTAAAAGAACATTAAATCCAAGTCTAGATTAATTTTAATCACCAGAAAAAAGAAGTTCATCCAATATTAGATATGATGCTAATACAGAAAGTTCTTAAAAAGAATCTAAAAGAATTTTAAAGTATGTTACATTCATAAATTTAGAACATGTGAATAGAGAAAGTAAGACTTCTCTCATCGAATTAACCTACCAACCAGTGTTGTAATATTAATATTTTTATAATATTAGATGCAAATAAAGGATTATAAGGAAGATAATTATGGTTTAGGCAAATACAAATCACATGAGTCAACATAAAAATTAAAAAACTATCTAGATCTATAAGGTCATCTTAATAATTGTAAGCTAATAATTATATTCAGAATCCTTTTAAAGTCAAACTGATAGAATATTCAAAAGTTAAAATAAAATATAAAAAAATCTTCTAACATCATATTAAATTTGTAAAGCTTAATCAGATATTAAAAATGGAAAGAAGAGATTCATCTAAAGTGCAATTTCTTAATAGTTATCCCCACCAGAACATTCAATAAAGTCAAAAGATATAAATAAAGTATTTTTAAAAAGTTCCCATGAAATATGGGACAAATATGTAACTTTAATACAAATATCTTTAGTAATCATAATCGAAAGGACTTGTTAAAATGAAGCATGCTTATCAATAAAAAAGTTAAATTGATTTATTATGATGATAAGATGATAACCCACTTTATTAAAATATACATATATATTCAATTTAATTATAAGAATCATTTATTAAATTGTAAAATTCTATTAACATAATTGAACTAATAGAATTTATGATTAAAGTATCCAAGTTAACTCGAAAAGAATCATTCGAATAATAAATTCGTTGACTTGGCTAAAATTAACTCACAAAATAATTAATTAACATATATATTACTAAAACATATAGAAAATTTAAAGGAATGAAAATTAAAAAGCTAAATAGAATAGTGTATAAATATCAATAAATTATATTTAATATAGAGATCAGAACACTTTTCTTTTAAACTCAACATTGAATATATAGTGAGTATAAATAAAATATGTAAATTTATTTAATGAATTAAGAATTCTCAGTCTATTAAGGTTGTTTAGCATTTATAACTGGATTTTTATTAATCAATATGTTAATTGCATCCTACAGAATAAGAAGAGACATTAACGATGTATTAGATTCAATAGAAAAGAAAATATTTTATTTATATACGTTCTAATGTACTAATATTATTGACTTAGAATTTCTTTATTTCGCATTCATTATTCAATAATATACTATATTTATGAGTGCGCTTAGAATTTCAAGGCTATTATCAGTACTTTTAATCTTAGAAAATTTTACTATTATGCAAAATAAAAGTGAGTCGTTTTACAAAAAAGTATGTTTAAATGGAATACTAGTTGTCTAAAAGAACTAAAATTATTATTTTGTTAATAATTCTAATTTTATGGGCAATGATATACATCATTGAAGGAGATTACTATTATTGTAATTAAACATTATGGATTTGTTTATCGTCTCTGATATTTCTTATTGGCATTTTAAATCTTTATTTTGGCTCTTTTATAATAGCTAATATTCATTAATATTTCAGCAGAATAAGATATTAGTTACCTACAAATAACTTAGAGTATCTTAAATAAATAGACATGTAAAATAAACAATAGTAAGTGTTCATTATAATATTCTCTGAACTAATTTCAGCTGCTACCCTTATGTTTTTTGATATATAGACATATTATTAAACCGAATCATTATTTTGTTTCAAAACCGAAAATCAAACATAAAAAATAATAGTAATTTCGATGATGATTACATCATATTAATTAACGAGTGTTGGATTATACTTTGTTTTTTATAGAAAATATAGAAAATATTTTCTTAGTAAACCTTCAGGAAGAATAAGCAGATGAAAACCTTAAATACTTTGTATAAAAAATAATTATTAATATATATCAACTTAAATCAAATCCTGAACCTGATTCTTTCAAAGATTTTAATAATTTCTCTCTCACTATTTCTTTTGTACCATATTCTGGTAAATCAATACGATTAAAACTAAATATTTTATAGTATAATACCATGCATGAGCTTTAATAAAATGTTCTTTATTAAAATCTTTCGAAATAGAAAACTTTCTGGGACCATTTGGTCCTCTTAAATTCTTAAATCCTCCAAACGGAACTAAAGGACTTCCAGTAGCAAACATCAAAAAATCAGCTTTTTCAGAATCACTTAAAGTAGTTAAGACTTCCCAAAACCATTAAACTGTCTAATTATTTTTTTCATAATTAATATATTCAGTGTTTGCTTATAAATCATCAACTTAAATGATAAATAATACATAATACCATCAACTGAAGGAACTCCTATTATTAATTTTTAAAGATCTCTCCAATCCATATTAGAAAAAAACTCTTTAGGTAAAATATCAAAGAAACCCTCTCGTAATGCTTAAATTTAAGTTTTAATCTCCTCCAACATAATTCTTTTGCTAATAAATTCGCATATTAATCTTTTATGCTTAATTGAAACTACATTTGTTTATTTTTCAAAAACATCTTACAATTTTATGTGTTTTAACACTTCATCATTCAGTTATTTTTTTTTACTCTTTCTTATAAGTCTTTTCTTTTCTCTATTTTCCATGTCTTCTGCTGTTATATCTTAAGATGACTTCTTTAATTTCAATTCTTCTTGTTCATTTTCTTATTTTAAATCTGAATGAACTTTTAAAAGAGGTGCCATAATCTCTGATTCTATTTAATTATATATCTCTTATTATTTCTATTACTCTTCTTATTGCTTTTAGGATAACTATTCTTCTTCTAAAATTTATTATTATAATAATTAACGATTTTATTGCTAATCTAAATAAAATAAAAGCTATTATTATTCAAATTATTCCAAATTTAATTCTGGTAATTGAGATCCATTACCGTCATCTTTTAATTCTTATTAATTCTATTAAGCTAATTTTTCAGATTCTTTAATATATAAATCTATTAACTTCTATTATTATTATTATCGAATCAAAATTCTTTATCTTTATATTTCATCCTCTAATTATTAAATTTCTAGTTAATATTCTGATGGCAAACTTTCTTACTTTTCCTCTTATTATTATTATTATTATTATTATTATTATTATTATTATTATTATTATTATTATTAGTTCTATTTTTATTATTAGTTTAATAATTAATTTTATTTTATTTCTTGCTATTATTCCTATAACTCTGCTGCTTCTGAAATTTATTATTTTTAATCTACTACCTATTACTATTATTATTATTATTAGTATTATTCATTTTTTTGTAAATCTTACGATTCTGATTTTATTTGCTCTTCTTTCTAATTTTATTATACTTATTATTAAGAAATCTATTACGATTGTTGTTCAGGCTATTATTCTTATTTTAACTCAATAGGATTCTTTTCTAAATAATCTTAAAGAAGATCTGTAAAGATAAGTTTTTTATTTTATTCTATAAGGTTTGCATATTCTTCTGGAATCCAAAATTCAAATAAGTCTTTATATTAAACTTATGTTTCATCATTTAAAAATTTAATAAAAGTATCATAATAACCTTCGTTAAAATGTTCAAGATCATCAAAACTGGGTTTCTTCTAAAGTATTTATTTAAAAATAGGAGCAATAAAATAAACAGGCAGAAGTAATCCATCATAAATACTTTTTGCTATTATTTTACCTAAAAGCTTATAATGATTTAAATCCTCTTAAGCTGTTTTATTAGGGTTAATTTTATAAAATCTTTTTGTTGTTAATTCGAATTTATCTGTTTATAAGATATCCTTGACTAAATTAGTCATCCATTCTTTTCTTATTCCTCCCTCATCTTAACCTCTTTCTCCTTAATATCTAATTTTTATATCACATTTTCTAAACTTGATTTTATCAATATTAATAACCTTTTCTAAAGATTACTGAAGTCTAGTGTCTCTAACAACATTAATTTCTATAGTATCATTTTATCTGCCTCTATTTCTTGCATTAGGCTTATCACTAATTTTCAACATTTCTAAATCTAACTCAAATAAATGCTTTTTATTTTCAAATGAAATAATTTAGCTCATTTTAAAGAAAACAAAAGCCAAAGGATCTGTATCTTTAAATATTTTGATTAGATTCGAATTTTAATTTAATTTATGATCAATAGTAACCTAAATGAGCTTTTATTATATTAAGTGATTTATAAGTCTTTTACCATTTATGCAAAGATAAGTAAATAATTCATCTATTTTCATTTACATTTCATTTTCATTTCTGACTGCAGAAAATGATCTTTTCAAATGAATATTCTAAGTTTATAACAAACCAAACTATAAAGAGTTAGTTGCAGATCCGCTAATATTACGCTCAAAAAAGTTTGGGTCTGTAATTCCTGATGACACACAATCTGGATTACTAGTATCTTCATGTACATTTTAGTAAAGCTTTAAAAAACATTCTAAAAGTGGGTATAGTTTTTTTTATAACAACTCTAGAGATCTATGACCATTACAATTAAAAATTAACAACAAAGTTTCAACAACATTTAGCCATAAATGGTGAGTCTATCTGGTTTATAAAACATTAATAAATTATTTTCTTATTTCCTTTTTAGTTAAGGAATCTACTTCTTATGCGTCATCAACCAATTTTCCTTATTAATGCATTTTGAATTTTTTTTTATCTAATTAAATTTATTATCTAGTTTATGAAGAACTTGGCTTGTTAGTAGATTATTTTTATTAATCCTAGCCATTTAAATTAAAATTCAAAAATCCCATAATTGCAATAAAACATCGTTAAATTACGCTAGGATCAGGCGTTTTTTAATTTAGTTCTTTAATTATTTCATTTTCTTATTGAGATAATTGTTATTTTCTTTCAGGATCTTATTCAGGCACCTTCTCACGTTAGCTAGTTATTTCTCTAAGTTATTTTCTTTTTCTGTCTAATTCGTAATTAAATATTTTTGAATTTTATATTATACTTTTTGTTAACTCATTTATAGCATGCTCAACTTTCAACTTATCATTTGCATATGCATTGAGAACATTTATAATTTCACTAGAATTACAATCTCTTAATAGAGGATTACTAAGTATTTTGCATAAAGCTGTAATTATATCTATTTCCACATGAGAAATCTTAGCACTGACTTTTCTTTCTCTTTTTTATACTTTTGAATCTGATTCATTCAACTCTTCAGATACAAATTAATTATTATCTTAGGATTATTATAATTATTCTTAAACCTTCTATTCTTTTAAATATCCTTATTATTATTATGCTTATTATTATTATTATTGTTATTGACTTTATTAATAACTTCGAGATTATAAAATATTTTCGTAAAACTATTTAATTTATAAATTTTAGATCTGACTCTCTTCATATTAATTATCATTATCTTTTATAAACTTTTCATAAAGCTATCTAAGTTATTGGTTTTATCCTGAAGCTGGCTATTATTATTAATTTAATCTTTATTATTAATATTATTACAATTATTATTAATGTTAATATTATAGAAGGGAAAATGAATTAATTGAAAGTGAAGCATTTGTTAAAGATGCTTAAGGCTATCCATTCACATTTTAGGGAGAAAATGGAGCTAAATAAGATGAAGCATTTTATATAACAAGCCTTTATTACTATTATTATTATTATTATTGTTATTATTATTATTATTATTATTATTGTTATTATTATTATTATTATTATTATTATTGTTAGTATAAAAGCTCATTTTATCTAAATGAAAAAGGCTATTTGCTAAGATAAGATAATGGTTCCCATAAATCCTCCTTATTCTCTGAATATCTATCAGCAAATGTTTTAAAAATTAATTCTTGTAAATGTATATCCTCCTCATGTTTATTGAGTTAAGCGACGAGATCAAATAATTTATTATTAGTTTCTTCTTCTCTACAATTATTAAAAATAGTCGCTTATCTTCTGTACATTTTTTATAAATATTCTTCGTCTTATTTTTTGTTTTTATCTTTGGAATCTTCATTTGTAAGCACTAATGAACCTCGAATAATCTAAATCAAGTAATACAAGTGTAATCCAGTTTAATTAGATAATAAAGGTGTTAGTAATATGTCTAAAATATTATATAAATATTACTTTTTTCTAAAGGAATATAAGATTCAGGATTATGAAATAGTTTCATAAAAGATATATTTTTTTCACAGTATATGTTGATTTAATTAATTAAAAATACAAGAGGATTTTCAGGATCCTCATCTTAAGGTTATTCATCAACATTTTCTTCCTCTTCTATTACAAATTGTTCTTTAATCTCTTAAACTTTAGCTAGATTTGCCTTTTCTCTTTTGTTTAAAATGGGACTCACCTGTAATTGTTCAGACAATAAATCTCTTAGAGTTGTTGATGGGATTTTTTGACTTACCAAATATAATATTTTCAAAGTAAGGTCTAAATTATTCTTATGTTCTTAAAATAATAGTAATAATTAAATTAATAATTTAAATCCAAGACGAGAACATTTACTAATCTATCTAAACAAATTGAATGGAAACAATGTGAAATTATTTTCATCCAATAAGAGGTTTATCAAGGTTTCAAGAATGATATTATCTTATATTAATAATTTTTGAGGATCTGGCTGTAGATATTATCTTTTAGGAATTTGCAAAATTACTGGTTGATTGGTAATAAGTTCTTCTGGATGTAATAAACTCTATAGTTTTCCCTTAAGTAAGTTTTAATCTTGTAGATCATTTGGCATACCATTTAAAACCACTCTACTTTACAAAATATTACATTATATTTGACATAAAACTCTATACTATTAATGTTATGAATCATTAATATTGACTGACAATTAGTTTGCTTAATATTCTTAGTGTAATTAATTTGGAGGTTAGCCGAATTTGGAATAGAAAGATGACACACTTGGTTAAACTTATAAGTAATTTAATGTTCCATTCAAATAGAATGATAAATATTGTTACATAGTATCATTTTATTTACTTCTATAGTAGTTTGAGGACAATAATAATCTATTGATTTAATTAATGTATTCAACAGTAATTTTCAATTAGGCTTCATAAGATTTAGAAATCAAAGTTTTCTTGCTTTCAAAATATTCATTTAAACTATAATAAAGACCAACAATAGAAGTAATCTATTATTTATAGTCATTTGAAGTGTATTAAATATTCGATTTAGTAATAGTTAAGGCAGGTAAATCGAATTTAATGATCTATGGATCAACGTTACAAAAGAGAATATTAAGGTCTTTTTATGGAAAGATAGTTTGTTGATTATCTCTTTACAATCTTTCATCATCTCTGTTCATACTATATTTAGACATAAAATCATTATTGTCGTAATAATAATAATCAGAACCCCACGAGTTAATATTTGAATAATTAGCTTTAGATTTGATTTAATTATTATCAACTTAAAGAATATCTTAATCTGAATCAGAATCACTTAAATCCTCTTCTTATTATTTCTAATGATTCTACCTCTAATTATTGTAATTCTTTCTTGATTAATACAAAGGCCAAATCAATTCCTATTAATGTTCATCTTTTAAGGTTTGTTGAACTTATTAGTGAGAAATGAAATGTTAAGCTGATCCTGTAGTGAATTTAAAGTTTGGATAAAGTGAATAACATATCAATTGATCTTTTAAGCAATTCAAATAATGATATTAAAACGGATTATCTGTAATGCTTTATTACAATCTGAAAATATCTCCATACTTTCCATATTTAATGTGATCATAATATATTTGAGATTATAAAAACGGCTCTATAACTTTTACTATGGTTTGTTAATAAGTTCTAATGAAACGCTTATTTTCACAATTCTTAATTTAATTCAAAGTATTAATCAATTAAGGCACTATGTTCAACTATGATCTCTAATCTGTTAAAATCATGCAACAGTTTTACATAGTTAATGTCTAAGTAAATAATATTAGTAACTGCAAGATATGATAATACTTCTACAAAATTAAGTCCTAATTGGTATCAATTTATAATTCATTCAAAAGAAGTTATAAAACTTCCTATGCAATAGTAACTCCATATCCTATTGATAACAGATTTATGTCACATAAGTAATTTTGCATAAAGTTGGCTAATTTATCTCCACCAACCCAAGTCAAATACTGTATAACGAATTCTATGAAAGTTACTTTTCTTTCATCTTTATTTAATTAAGGAGGTAAAACTATTTCTAAATTTCTTAGATGTAATATTAACTAAGGAATTTTAATAATAAGCATTTCAATCATTCTCAATAGTTGATCCCAACCATATAAATATATTCTGTTATCATCCTTATATAAGTTCAATTAAACTTTAAATACGGATTCTATTAATTTCGAATTTTCTTCAAAAAATCTATCTATTGTGGTTTAGGCTATTATATTAACTAGATGAATAAAGTTTTCATTTAATTGGGGTTCGATTAATTAATCAATTTCATATCTAATTACTATTTCAACCTAAGGTTGAGCTTATTATTCTTATGCCTTCTCCTTCAATTATTTCTCTTATTCTTTTGTCAATTTCCCTGTTGTTATTGGTTATTATTATTTTTGTGTGGGAATTCTTTATAATTCTGAATATTTATCTGTAATTGATATACCTTGTTATTCTATGATCATATTATAAATAATAGGATTGTTAATTAAGACAGGATAAGACTATAATAAATATTACAAAGGACATTCAATATATTTTTGAGGAAATTTTATTTATGTTAAATCATCAGTATTTTTTAATTATTAAGCATGCCAATCTATATGTTCATTAAGCATAACCTATTTCAACAGCTGAAACACTAAATCATTAGTAGTCTTATTGTCAATTGAAATTAAAAATAATAAATTTTCTAGAAATACTGGTTAAGACTCTTCATATTCTAAATGGCTAGGATACATTTTCAATTGTAAAAGAATTTCTAACAAAGATTATTTGTTAGTTGATTATTTTTTTGTTAAAATCTCAAACAATCTGCTTTAATTATGTAATCCAAAATTGTTTAAACATTGCAATAATTATGTGATCAATTGTTTATCTGAAATAAATCTTCTTTAGACTAATTATCTTAAACAAATCATATTTTAAGATTAATCCCTTTAATCTTTTAATTATTAGATATTGTTTATTTAAATATCTAATTCATCAAGGTAATTTTAAGTTGATTGAGTTTATTCTTATAATTCTAGATTAATTGTGCAAATTTATATTAAGAATTCAAGATAAATTAGTATTTAGCTCCAATATCTCTCTATTAATTAATCATGTTTATTTTGTAAATTCAAAAAGAACTTTGTAAGATATTTTTGCGCTTCTAATATTTCTTTATAAAATAATTTAAAAGTAATTTGTTTATTTTCATATAAAATATTAAGATTGTTTGTTATTGTTGTTGCTTATTAACAAATATCCTAATAACTCATTTCTTAAATATTTATTTGCTTTAATTATTAAATTTCTAATTATCCTAATTTTTTAAATTAATCAAAAATATCATTAGACAATGCAAACCCCAAAGTTATTATAGATTAAAATGAAAGTACATGTTTTTATTGTGGTTCTTGATCAACCAAAGCCAAATTCTAATAGATTTTTTCATGTTCTTAAGGAGCAATCTATTATAATAGATTTAACCATTATAAAGCCTTTTAATATAGGATCATAGTAGTATTTAAATCCTAAGAAGATTTATCCTATTTTAATGGACTTAAAATCGTGAAAATATATTCTAATATCTTGTTTATGTGTTATTGTTTTTTAGCAATTGTAAATAGATATTCTAATAAATTTCCACCTAATTTCTGATTATTCATGTATTAATCTAAAATTTTAGTAAGATTGAAATCCAATTTAATTTAGAAATCATTAATTAATGCCTAAAGCCTTTCCTAAATACTTAATTAACAATTTGCTTAGGGGAAATTTTATATTAGAATCTTCATAAACTATTCTTAATCCAAAACCTGTAGTTCTTTTGTATTTTTCTCTTTTTCTAATTCACTCTCAATTTATTATTTTTATTGAGCCAATTACATTTATACCTATTGATTTTACTCAATTATTTTTTACTCTTAATCGAAAAGATCTTCTTATTCTTCTTCATCATCAGAAATTCTATCATTTATCAGCATCTCAATAATCATAGTAGGTTCAGGAATTTCAATTCTTTGTATGGCTTTCTTAATTAATTACTATTTAAATCCCATATCACAAATATCATCTATCATAGCTTTGATTTCAGGTCTGTCAAACAATGTTTTTTTTTATTCTTATTTCACCTCCCCTCCTGATATCAATTAAGTATAATCTTTATTTTAAGGTATTGTTTCAACTCCTGCCAACTTTCTCATCTCTTAAACTTAAATATCCTTAATTGAATAAAATCTTTATATTAATTATTCCAAAAGAGTTTTTAAATTACCTTCACAATTATTATAAAGAAGTTAATCAATCATTTAATTAATTATAGATGCTTAAGACACAAAAAGCTCATTACATACTAAATCTAATTATATCGGATCTTATATTAATTAACCAGATAATTATATCTTATCCATAGTAATCTTTTTAAAAATAAGTAATTTTATAATATTATCTATATGTTAATGAATTGCTTCTATAAAACCTGGCAAAATCTTTTTAGTAATTTCTTATTCTTTTGTGCTATTATATTATTATTATCTTTAAACACCATCTAAATGTTAGAAAATCTCAATCAATTACAAAAAGAAATTGTTATTCTAAAAACAAATCAAAGAAAATTACAATGGTTAATATTATTATTCTAAATTTAAAAATAAGTTTTATAGGAATTTAAAAGACTTTAACATATCTTACAAATATGTTACAAGTGATACAATTTATAAACCTTTAGCTTATTTGATTTGCTGAAATTTCTCTTAGAAATTCTAGAAAAATAACTAAGTTATTTCGCCATATTTTTTAATTATAAAGTCTTTTTATTCTGCTTACTACTACAATTTATTTATTAAATCTAAACATGATGATTATAATGGAATCAAATTATCTTTACTAATTCTTCTTCTTATTTAAGCATCTTCATCATAACTTGACTAATTCTTTTGAATCTATTATTTAGCAGACATAAACATCATAATTGATTCATGAAAACCAGCATGTTATGATGATAAGAAGTAAATTTCCAATAATTAAGAAATCATTAAATGAATATCTTAATTCTATGGTACTCCCTAATTCACACACATCTTAATCAAATAATGAATTAAATGAAAACGACTCAATATGTAGAATCCTCTATAAGTTTAAGGTGATATATGTTTGATAATCTTCCTGAAAAAGTATTTGTCACTCATATGAACTGATAAAGCATCATAATCAACTAATTTTCCAATGTCAATAATCTTTTGATCTCCTATAACCATATAATTTTATGAAATCAAATCTAATTCCTTCCATAACGAAGTATATGGATTCAACTTATTCTTTTTACACAAAATTCCTACATAATGTTCAACATATGTATCCTTATTTTTACTACCAATCAAAATTGGACTCATTATTATTTTCTCTAAAGCTTCCACAAATTTTTAATTCTTCAAAAGAGAATTAAATAACAAATCCTTTTATCTTTAAGCTTCTTCTAATTATAATTCTTCATATCCTTAAAATGATCTATAAGATGATTTCTTCTCTGGTTGTAATTACATAAATAACTATAAAAGTGCTTACAAACTTTTTGAATAACTATAAAAAGATTATAATTTGTCTTAATTACTAACAATTTCTTCTATCTTATCTTTACTCAAATCTACTAATTAAGAAATTTAAACAAATGTGTTTTCAATCACCTTCTCGATTTACTTTTTTGCCAACATACTTTGACTATAAAGCATAATAATTTTCTTTGCAAAATCATCACTTACTGAAGGATCATTTAATAATTCTAACGAAGGTAAATAGCATTTAATAAATATTCTTTTTATCAAATTATCTTATAATTATTGATCGCCAGTATTATTTTATTATAAAGTTAACTACATTGCCTATTCATTTGTACTTATTGCAATTAATAAATTTATTATTGTTACTATTAAAGGAGATGCTCTTGAGCAAATTTTCAATAATTCTATTATTCTATTGATTAAATATTATAAACTATTATTTTCATAAAATTATCTAACTCTTGCAGGATTTTCTCCCATTGTTATTGCTAATAAAGTTATCAAATAGGTGTATAAGGTTTCGTTAAGTTCAGTTGTAAGTAAAGTATCTTCTAAAATTTTATTAGACCAGATCTCTGCCAATAATTTATGATATCTCTCAGGCACTGGCATCAAAAATTCAGATTAAGCATTTTATATCTAAACCTAATCAAATTCTTATTTATAATATAAAACTAATTAATTTAATAATTGAAATGCTCTGATTTATAATTAAATTGATTTTGTTTTATTACAATTCTTAAGAATTTCTACTAAACCCTAAACTATCTATGATTCTAATTAGTAATCTAATTATTAATTCTAATTATTTCCTGGTAATTCCGTTATTAAATTAACACAATAACTTAGAATTGAATTTAATATATAATAAGGTAATTTTGTTTCTCCATCTTATCCAAACGATTTTCTTATAATTTATATAATTATGAAATTCCATTATGTATAATTTGGTTATTTCTTGAACATCTATGTAAATTATTGATCTTACAATTATTAAAAAAATAATTGTTGTAATTTAACATTTAAATTCATTATATTATCATAAAAGTTACCTTCACTTATTTAGAGTTCTTTCTTCCACCATATTAAAGTGTCCTAAATTCCTTACAATTCAAATAACCACAATTTATCCAAGAATGTATTATGTTCGTATAGTTATAATTATTTCGATTTAATAAATTAAAGACTTTCGACTAAACTATCTTCTAATTATTCATCTTTATTAATAGTAATCATTCTTATTAATAAAAATAAATAATCCTTTTAATCTATCAATCTATTTGTAATGTCTGACATATATTTTTGATTAATTAATTGTAATTCTGAGAAAGTGCATTTAAAGTGAAACACATAATTACTAATGAACATTTTTTATAGTAATTGTTCATCATTAGAATATTAGCAAAGTAATCGGATATAAATCTAATCAAACAGAATACTATCCTTTTATATTTTAATTTCAGATGCTATCTATAAACTTTGTTCTAATGGATTTTTTGTATTATCAAATTGAATATCTAAGATCACTGATGAAGATTTAGGTATTTTTCTTAAATTACTCATTTCCAAGTATCTTTGATAGTTGTTCATGTCCTCTGAAGGGATTGTAATTTTTAGATTGCTATTTTCAGTTGAAATTTAAAACAATTCTTATTGTTCCTAATCTGATAAATTGTATATATTCTTTTATAAAAATGCATTAATATACATGAACTTTATAAAGATTCTTTCAAACTATTCAACTAATAATAATAGCAAACAAAAATATACTTTTAAATTTACAAGCTTTGGATGTATTCATTGAATCAATCAAATATTACATACATTATACTAATTTATAAACTTTTTATATTTCGTAGTCTGGATTGTGAAATATTAGTGTTAAAATATGCTCATAACTAAAAAACATTTCAACTTTTTGATAATAGATATTAAAATACTTATTTTGGCGTTTGCTGATTTTATTATGTAATCGCAACACTGTTAACACAAATCCCAAATTTAAATAGAATTGCATTCACCTAGCAATTAAATGCAAAGGGTTTGGTCTTGGTCTTAAAATAAGGCAACTGCTGCTTCAAATATTGCGTCAATAGTATCACAAATGATGCGAGTATACTTGGGATCTTATAATTATTTGCATTAAGCAAAATCTTAAATTCTTTCTACAAGATTTTTGTTTGTTTTTTCTATCCAGGAGTAATCAGTTTCATCAATACGCTTAGATTTCTTGTACCTTTTAACCATGCTTTCATAATATGCTTAGGGAATTCGCATCTTTATTTTAATTAATAAATAAATGCAAGAATTTAAATATTTATATATAAATTAGTCATAAATAATTTATTTAAATAATTATGCTCAGATTAGTGAGCAGAGCTAGGTTTTGTATGGCGCAACGAAATTTCTTTGTTGTTCCTCCAATGTATCCTGAAAAAGAGGATCTAGCATATAGACCTAAGATTACATCTTATGATGATTCACAAAAGCTATTACATTCGGTGTATAAAAAGAAATTGGCAAAAATAAAAAGCAGAGTCACACAGTATATAAATTAGCTAAAATTAGGCGAGTGAGAGAGCTGTAGCCTAAATAAGAAACTAAATTAGACCTCAATTAAAAGAATGACTAAGATTTACTTTAAAATGTATTGAAACATGTCTACATCGATGAAGAGACAAATTGTCCTTTAGGATTATTTTTTGATGATTTTGTTTATGATATCAAGACTAAGAGAGGACAATAATATGAAGCCGAATATAATCGTAAAGTGTAGGGATTACTTTCATAAATGGTATATCTTAATAATTATATATTTAGAGAGTAATGTCCGAAACCGAGCTTTTATAAACTTCTTAAGATCTTTTGGTGAAAAGTGAAGCCCCTGAATATATAGGAAAAGCAAGAAAAGTTGTTTTTGATAGATTTGTAGAAGGAATAAAAAAATTACCAGAAGAGGAAAGAAAGAAGGTTTTAGGTGATTATGCTGAAGATTTTGATAAGAAATGTACTGATGAGGAATTACTTAACAGATATGTTGATTCTGCTTCTGTAAATCAAGTCGCTGAAGAAATGGCAAGATAAAATTTGTAAAAGGATTTAGAAGATTTTTAAATTTATGATCCAAAATATAATGATAAAAATCAACAATTAACTTTTGGAAAGTCTTATCTAAAAGATTTAGATTTCTATGAATCTGGATGCACGGTTGAAGAAATATCAGATGATGAACGTTTATTGAAGATGAGATACATAAGACCCTCTAATGGATAAGAAGCATTATAAACTGAATAATCGATTGTTGACTAAGTGAATTTAAATTTTGTAAAGAGAGCTTATCTTAAAAGATTAGCTAATAAGTTTACAGAACCTAAAGAACCTAAAAAATTAATAAATGCTAAAGATCAAGAAATGTTTGAATTAAAAAATTTAAGAAAATATTTTTAACGTTTAGACAAGTCATCATTTAAACTTGAATTAAAGGCTAAATAAATTAATAAAAGAA
The DNA here is from genome assembly GCA_000733375.1 of Paramecium sexaurelia. Classification (NCBI taxonomy): domain Eukaryota; phylum Ciliophora; class Oligohymenophorea; order Peniculida; family Parameciidae; genus Paramecium; species Paramecium sexaurelia. The sequence continues at coordinate 78,159 of JPFM01000041.1, forward strand.
TAAGTGATCCAGTTAAATTTTAAGATGTTGTTGACAATATTGATTTTTTATTATAAGGTGCACCAAGATTTCTAAAGAAGTTGTATAATGATCCAAACAATAAAATAAAAGGATATGAATCAGTATTTCAGGATCTAGAGAAGACCCCAGGATAAAGTCTCTTTTGGAAGGATTTCAAATCATCATTTTAGACAATCTTCCCTGAAGTAAAGCTGAATAAGCAAGAAGATACATTTGTAGACATAAAAAAACAACCATATAATAGACAGTATTATAAAAATAATATTATAGCGTTAAACAATTATTTTAGGAAAAAGTAGAAGAAGTGAAGAAGGATGAATATTAATTTTCAATAGAGTTATATAAAGAATTCGAGAAACCAAGTAATTTGGAGTTTTTCCATCATTATCTAACAAATACTTTCAAATTGAATAGAGAATAAATAAATGATGGAATATAAGCTTTTAGTGATAATATAAACCCATATACATACGAAGTTCCAAGCACAGCAATGATGGCTGACGATGTAGATCCAGATTTTAAAGATGTTGTAGAGGAAGAGATTAAGATTGAGGATTTCAAAGAAAAAAGCGCAATTTAAATAGATTAACTAATTGAATAAGATTATAATGAATCTTCTCTTCTGTATTATGTAGGAAGAGGAAGAAGAAAATCTTCAATATGTTATGTTTAACTTAAAAAGGGAGTAGGAGAAGTAACTATAAATGGTAAGAATCTTATAAATTACTTTACTCATCCAGTTTATAGAAGAACAGCTTTAAGAGTGTTGGAAATGGCTCATTTGTCTTGTTTAGTGGATGTGAATGTGTAATATAATATTTTAAATTTATAGTGTAATAAGAGGAGGTAGTTAGTCAGCATAATCTCAATGCATCTGTTCAGCATTGAGTAGGGCAATCGTAAAAATGTGTCCCAGTATCAAAGGAATATTCAGAAAATTAGGATTAACTTTAACAGATAATAGATAAGTAGAAAGGAAGAAACTTGGTTTATACAAGGCTAGAAAGAAGTATCCTTATAGTAGAAGATGAGATGTTATTATAATTTTTATCTACATTATCTATATATTTTATCACAATAAAGATTATATATATATATATACATTTAAAATATTTATTATTCCTTAATATGTAAATACATAGTTAAATCAAAAATCTTCATCATTATCATCAGCATCTTCTTATCCGAATTCTTCAAATTTCTTTTAGACAACTGCATCCATTTTGAATTCTTCCTAATCATGTTGATGATGTTAAACTTATTAATTTATTTATTCTTCCTCTTCTTCTTCTTCTTCATCTTCATAATCAAAAGAGACTGAAACATATAAAATCGCTGCTATTCCAGTATAATTATTTAATTATTTTCCTGAAGGATGCAAACTCGAAAAAATGAATACTTCTCCACCTTTACTCTTGATTTCTTCAATAATTTACAACCATTATCTTCTTACTTTAGGATCCTTAGCCCTAGCTACTTTGTCACTTATTAGTAAAGTCTATATAGCTCCTAAACTATGTGCAAATTCTATATCCTTCTTACCATAAGCCACTTTCGTTATGTCTAATCTAAGTTATTAAAAGAATTTATCCAAGATCATTACTTCTTGCATAGCTCTATTATTAATCAATATTTAACTTTGTATTTTCTAATCTCTATTAAACTTATTAATCTTACAAGACTTCCATTAAACTATTTAAATATCCAGAACTTGATTTTGCTAAAAATATTTTATCTAACATTTTTTAATATCCTTTATACTTCTCCTCCTTCTAAAATGTTTGTCTCAAAAAAGAATAGAAATCATCCTTAACAAATCTACAATTTGTAAATTTTATTCTTACCCTGGAGATGCCACAATCAAACATTTAACTTATTCAAATAAAGAGTCTTATTCTAAGGCTGCCAAACATGCCCTAAAAAACTCCTCTAATCCTTTTTCTCTTTATTCATTTTAACTTCTCTTTTTGGTTATTTATTTCTCCACCTTTTATTTTAATCTTGTTGTAGCTTATCCTATTAAACATAAGTGTCCTACTCCTTCCTCCATTATAAACGCTGCTACTTCTGATGATGTTTACTATTATTTGATCTTATCCAATATTGAATAATGAAATCTATCCCAATTCTCTTTATAAATCACTATCTATTAATTTAATTCCACTTCATATGTATGGAACTATCCCAAAGATAACCAATGGGATTCTTAACAATTTCTACCCTTTATAGATAATAATAAGTATTGATCTGCCCAATAATTTATTTCTTGAACCTTTAAAAATACAAAGATCCTTCTCTTTTCTGCCACTTTCGTACCTGTCTAACCTAATCAATCATATTTTTAATCACTTTCTTTAACTATTTTCCTGTGTGTGCTTGTTTTTATTATATCACCAACAGATAATAAATTATATAAATGCCAAAAATCATCATCTTCCTCCGGTACCACCTTTATGAATCCTACTCCCTTTATTATCTTTTTGCTTAAAATTTTCATTTTATAATTATTTCTTTAATAAATTTACTATTATTAATTTACAAATTATGAACCAAAATAATTCACTTCAAGATGAAATTACTAAAGAACTCCTAAGTATCAAATAAGATATTGAATTCAAAGTACCTGAATTTATTAGGCAAGGTTGTGCTGAATTCAAAGTTGACTAAATTTCTTCTTAAAAAAAACAAGATCTAATCAAATGTTTAGGTGGTACCAAATACAAACACGAAAATCAATTTGTATCAAAACTAACTGAATATTTACTGATTCATCTTCTAAGAACCAAAAAATTTAGTTTATAAAATACAAACATAAATCCTGCTAAACCCATCTATTTAGGATAATTGATCACTATCACAATGTTTTATTATGAAGATAAGATAATCAAATCTTATTCCATCCTTGAGGAATTAACAAAATTCATAAATAAATAAATACATATATACTTCGAAAGCATTCTAGATAGATTAAAATTAATAAAAGATAAAGAATAATTATTACTAAAATAATCGAAAACTCTTTAAACTAACAATAATAAACAAAATCAATCATTCTAAGATGAAAACTTTCTTAAATGCTATTGTAATTTATAACAAGGTGTATACGAATCTATAAAATCTAAACTAAAAAGTAGTACAAGAGTTTTCAAATGTAAATTCTGTTCATAAAACTTTCACTCATTTTGTTTGTAAATTAATAAAGATATCCACGATTTTGTTTGCCCAACTTGTACCTTATTACTTTTGAATCCATAAAATAAAGTTATTGAATAAATTTTATAACCAACTTTTTAGTAATTTCTTTTAAACAAAAATGAAAATTAGTTATAATTTAATTGTCCAATTAGACATAAAGGATCATAAATAGAAATTAGATGTTTAAGAATAGATGGGAATGATGGATTGAATGAAATAACTTGGCCTGATTATGGAGAATTGTAAATTAATGGTTTTAAATTAGCTGAATTTAAACCATTAGGTATTAATTCTAGTATTAAAAAACGAAAAGATAATTGTATTAATATAACTGAACATATTAAATATAATGAATAAAATTGTGTTACTTTAATTGAAGAAAATCCAAATGAAAAATAGAAAAAATAATTCAGAATAAAAAATTAATGTAATTATTTTATAGGTATATTTTCTATAAATTAATTGAATGGTAAAGAATTCTTAATGGATATTAAATAATATCATAAGAATTATTTAACTATTGAAGAATCTCTAAAATTATTCAAATATGAGTTTTCCATCAATAAAGATATTCAAATAAAATCAATAAAAATTAGCCTATTGTGTCCAATTACTTTACAATTAATCAATATTCCTGCTAGAGGAACATTTTGTAATCATTTTCAGTGTTTTGATTTGGAAAACTATATAACAGCTATTAACAATTAGAAAGACAAAAAAATTTGGAAATGTCCAATTTGCAAATTAAAATGTTTTAAATTCTTAATTGATGATTATTAATAAATGATTTTAGAGTTGATTTTAGAAAATAGTCTATAAAATAAAGAAGTTGAATTCAATGAAAAAGGAGAGATATCTGATTTGACACTTAAGAAATTGTATAATCAACGTCTCAAAAATTAATTATAAATAAATGATAGAATTAAGAAATAAATCAAAGCAGATTGATTTTAAAATGAAATCAAATATCTTAATTATCGATAAGTTCATCATTAGTTCCTTCTTCTTATTATTCTTTTTTAAAACAATTTTCTTATTCAATCTATAGAATGATTTGATTTATATTCTCAATGGCTTATTCCTCTTTCAGGAGTACAAGAGGAAAATTTTTATGATGGTCTAAAATGGATTGGATTTCATATTTAAATTCATTAATATCTCTCAAAACTAAAATATTTTAAAATTCAATACTCAAATTAGTATTATTATTATGGAGATTATAATCTTCATCAAATTCATGAGGTTAAGAATTGTCTAATAATGATTGGATTTCTCTCGATTCAACAGTAGATTCTGTTGAACCAGTTTTGAGATTTTAGAAATCTTATTACATGACAACTTCATCCAAATTGTCTGAAAATCCGTTTTCTAATTTTTTTGGCTTAAAAAACCATAAAGATTTTTAATCTAATTCATAGATTAAAGTTGAATTTTTATTTAAGATAAAATTTTTATTTGTTTAATTAAAGCACAAGTAATTTGAAATGTTGAATTGTTTCGATAGTATCTTATTTATAACTTATTCGATTGTAAAAGCTAAAGGTACAACCTTATTTAAATAAGTAAATGAATCATCTTCATTTTAAATCAAAAATTCCATTTAAATCATGTCTACTGGTATTACGAGATCTTTTGGTAATTCTTCGATATCTTTTTGTGAAAGAAATGTAAAACTATAAGGAGCACATTTTTTTACATCTTGCATTTATATTGAATAAACAGGAATACAAGGTCCTAAAAGAATATAGATAATAAAAAACCTCCTTTTACATGTTTCATTAGGAAATCCCATATTTCTGAACAGACGAATTGAACATGGTGGTGTTTATCTGATTTGAAAACTTACTCTTACGAATTTTATTATATTATTTGAGGATGGATGTTGAACTCTTTTATAAAATTTGCAATAAAGTTTTATAATTGTGAGGATTCTTCTTAACAAATACTAAATGAATAAATAGATAGGATTACCATAGAGAATAGTTATCAAGTTAGGTAAAATTAGATTGAGAGCAACATAATTCCTCCTAAAATTATTCAAACCTAAACAAACGAATATTTAAAGAAGCTACCCTTTAAGACTAACAGCGAATAATTAAGGACTCGAGAGATCATTCTGAATTTCAAGAAATTACTCTAATAAACTCATTTTATTTTATATTATTATTGTTTACTATACTTTATCAATCAAATAAGCCACCCATATCAACATCTTCTTCAGGTTCTTCAACTTTAGCTGGAGCTTATTGAGCTGGCTTATCATCAACTTTTGCAGCAACAGTAGCTTGAGTTGGAGCAGGAGCATTTGATTATTTAATTTGATCAAATATAAATCCTGATTACAATCCAATTGCAGCCAAATCTTTGAATGCATTAACCAATAAATATGGAGCTGAAGCCTCATTAACCCAACCTATTGATATAATATATATTATATATTACCATTAGCCAAAGAAATAGCAGAAATGTTACTTACATTCTTTTAGAATTTAGCAACAATATCATTCAAATTAACGGATACTTATTATTTATTTAAAATAGATCCATTATCATAACAAGCCAACACTTCCATTCCATATAAAAATGGCTTCTTTCCCAACTTTTACAATAAAACAGCTTAAGATTAACCAACCTTTTATCCTGTTTTTAAAACCACGAAGTCCTTTGTAATTTAGATTTATCCTTTTTCAATTTTTGTTGGAATTTAAAGTGCATGGAAGAATTAAATTGAAGCTGGATCCATACCAGTAGGGCCAGGTGGAATAACAACATCAATTGGAGCTACAGCACCAACTCGGGCTGGGGTTTCCACCTTATTTTCTTCAATGACAGATTTAAGATCAAAGACTGGTGTATCAGTAAAGATGAATCCAACTTTACCAGCAACTTAATTCTTTAAAACATCTAATTCTTTAATTGCTCCACCGAATTTCTTTAATTCATCATAATATTCATGACCTTCTGGTAAATCTTGCACTCTTGTTGCCAAAACCTTCTTAAATAATGTCTAAATATAGATAGTATTAAATACATTTTTTCCTATCACTAAAAGAGCATTTCTCTTTGCTAAAATTCTTCTAATGTCTTAAACTTATTTGGATCCAACATTAGCTAATCCAACTATAATTACTTATGAGTATTTTGATAACAACTCATAGATCTTTCTAAAAGTAATTTATAAATCCAATACTTGAATTAAGCAGGCTTTTTATCTTTTGTTTCTTTCTTTCCCATTATTTATTTAAAAATAAGATTTCTTTTTTTTTATAAACAATTCAAGTTTTATAAACTTTATATTTCTTTCCTTATCAATAGAGTTGTGTATATAATCAAGTAATTTCTTGCAGATAATTTTACATATATATCTTTGATTTGATTTACATAAATAATTTTAAGTAGAAAGAAGAATGATTAAAATTACTATTTATATTTGATTATAATTTTCAATCTAAGTTACCAGTCATTAAATCATAAGTATGCATTAAACCAAATATAATAAAAACTATTCCTCCAACAAGATTTACAGTCTTCTCAGAAATTTAGTGTGCTAACAGCTTTCCTCCGACTACCGCAATAGTAGTACAAATTAAATGACCAATGCTGCATCCCAAAAATACTATATCTGCATCTTAAACAGCGGCTAAACTTATGGTAGTTATCTAACTTCTATCACCCCATTCTCCCAAAAATGTCATAATAAATGCTTACCACATAATTTATTAAATTGGTACAACAGTTTGTAAATCTAATTAGGGTTGAATAATTTACTTGGTTTTTGTCCTTCAGATGGATTTTCAGGATCAATAATTTTGTGGCTGCTTAACAACTTTTTATCTAATTCCTCAAGCTCCATTTCAACTTATTTCAATTCTTCTTTGTCTCCTTCGTTTTCCATATGATACCAGTCGAAGAGAAGTTTACCACCAAAGAAATAAAATATAATTGTCACAACTATAGCTGTGTAAAATCGAGGCAAAAGAGCTGGAACTATAATACCAAAAGCACAACTTATGGCTGTCATCAAAACCAAAGCTCCTGCAGCTCCAGCAAATACAGCCATTCTATTGAACTTCATTGATAAAATGGCTGCCAAGAAAAATGTCTATTTTTATCTTATAAGATCATTTTTTACTTTATCTCCAATCTCGGATACTAACATAGATCCTATTGATTGAGTAAGAATTGTAAGATGTTTTTCACCTGATTCTTTACAATATACGACATATACTAAACAAATCAAAATAAATGTTCTTAATGTCATTATATATGATTTAATATATTTAATTCATTTTTACTATTTTTCTAATAATTCATTATAAGGCGAAAGTATACGCTTTAATTCCTATCCAAGTTATTTTAATGACACAATATTTGCTTTAATATTACAATAAAATATTAAAATCGAATGAGTCCAAATTTCGAAATAAAGAATCCATTCACTAAATTTTTACATACCATTCAATACTCATAAACTAATGTTATTTGCTTTGTTTCAGAATCCGAAAGTTTTCTTAAATTCTCATTGCATTATTGAATTGCTACAACATACATCAATGATTATGCTCCTGTTCTCAACTTATTATTTTCATTTTAGAATGCCGCTATAATTCTAAGTTTCTGTATATAATTTACTCTATTCCTTCTTTGTCCATCAATACAATTCCTTCAATGAATGGATTGTTCTATAAAAATTTTTAGAGCACAAGGTTATTTTACATTGTATAAATTATATATTAATTTTTTATTTAATGCATCATTATCCAAACGACTCTAATTTATTCAACTTTAACAATCCTAATTTATTTTCAAATCTAAAGACAAAGATGAGCCTTTTGCAATTCATAATCATCTATTAAATATAATAGAGTTATTTAACTAGTTGCAATGCTACTAACCAATAATTTACAGCTTCAGCCTAATTTAAATATACAACTTTCAATCTCACATAAGCATCTTTTGTTCCTAATGAGAATTGAAAAATGTTATTTGGAAAAGTCTCAAGTAAAGTGATTTGTTTTAATTCTTTTGTTTTCAATTTCAAAAACACTTAAATATCCTCTTTAGTTTCACATATTGAATAATTCTTTATAGGACAATATTAAATTGATGTTGAATACCTAGTAATTTTCAATTTAAATTAATGGATTTCATGTGATTTCATGTAAAGGTCTATTTCAAAAGAAAATATATGTATACGACCTGTATCATCACCTACAAAAATTCTATATTCATTAGTAGTCAAGGGTTTTAACTAATTTTTAATGTCCTTTTTCTATTATTTAATGGTTTTCATTAGCTTTTAATATACTAGTTGATTGAAAAATCTGTCTATTATGATAAATATCTTTACCAATATGACAACAATTAACTACAATTTATTAAATAAATTAAAATTATTGATTAGGTAGGTATATGAAAAGATCAAATTTAAGAATATTCTAAATATTATTTCTTTCTAGTAATTCTTAAACAAACAATACAACTCCAAGATTTAAAATAATAAACACTTTTGTGAATGATTCACCATATCATATTTTTACTACTTACAAACTAGATGAAACTATTAAATTTTTTTTTAATTCTATTAATATTGTTGATGCTCTTCAATAATATAAAGCGGGATTCAAATTAACTCTTGAAAAATAATATTAATTTTATTGTGAATATAATAAAATCTAAAAAGTATCTGATTTTAATTTCTATGCTAGAAAAATATATTTGTTACGATTGAAAGATGAAAACAATTCTTCAAATGTTGTAAAGATAAATAATTACAATTTTCATAATTTTGTCAATATGCTGGATTGTTAGATAGAAAAGTTAAATTTACTTAGTAATAATTATCTCATTTAACTTTTAGTTCATAAAATGAACCAACCATGATGATCTAATGCCCTTTCAAACTTAATACTCTCTTAGCATTAAAAATTAATAGAACTTATAAATTAAATAAATACAAAACATCTTAAATTTAGGCTTAAAACATAAGGTTGATGAAAATAGATTTCTAATTACATAGACATATTTAACATCCATCCATAATTAGTTCAATAAAAACGGATTTGGAATCATAGGAATAGCAGGAAAATATAATAGAATCAAATATTAAATTTTAAATAAAGTAATTTAATTGATAATTAACTAAAATTAGTTATAATTTCCATAAAATGTCAATAATAACTTTCCATTGTAATTTAAAATTGAAGTGTAAGCTTGAGAATATATTCTTTCAAATTTTTATAATTATTCTTTTCTATAAATATTTTTATTGATGGAATTAAAGATAAATGACTTTATCATAAAAGAAGAAATTTTCTCAAATAAAAGGCGAATATATCTTAAGGCGGTTAAATTACATCCGTAAAATGGTATTAAACATGATTTATAATTTGAAGGAGAAATTGAACAGTTTATTTGTCAAAAAATTTCAAAGCCACCAATTATTTCATCCATCGCTTGGATGTTCAAAAAGATTTTTACCGTTTCTAACAGAAATGTCATTAAATATATAGAATTTACAGAATCACCAACATAATATTATATTTTTATGGAATAGTTAAATTAGGGTAATTTAGATTAAATTATATCTACAAAAAATTTGATTGAAGATTAAGCCAAATCTTATTTGAGAGAAATTTTAAATGGATTAAAATGTATTTATAAATTTTATGAATTAAGCCTTACATGAAAATTAAATTAATTTTGTAGATCTAAGTCCTAAAAATATTTTTATAATTAATGATGAGATTAAATTAGGATAGATACATATTTGTATTGATAGGATTGCAAATTTGAATACTGCACAGGAATTTGATGAATTTGGAATTGTTATGGAAATAATTCCTCCTGAGATTCTACAAAATCAAGCAACATATTCCATAGCCTCTGATTTATATTCTACAAGTGTACTTTACTTTAAGATGATTTACAAGAGATATCCATTTAATGGTTCCACAAAAGAAGAATTGATTTAAAACATCAAAGAAAACAATATTGTAAAGACAATAATTATAATAGGATTTTCGTTCTTAAGATTAGTTGATAAGTGATGAAACTATAGATTTTCTTAAGCAAACTTTAAAATTTGACTAAAAATAAAGATTGAATTGGACATAAGTTTATTCTCATCCTTTATTAGGGTTGCTTAATATTAACATTAATCTTGTATAACAAACTCTATCATCTATTTCTTTGAATAAGCTAATCACAAGATAAAACCTTATGATTCCAATTTTTGATTGCGAGTAAAATAGAATTTTTTATTAAGAATTAGAACTAAAATCTCCTTCTAAATAAAGAAGTAAAATTGATAATAGTAAATTTGAAATCATATCATTTTATTAGCTTAAGACTAATAATATTTAGAATAATTTCATGATTAATTATAATAAGTCCAAGAGATATTAAGAGAATAAAGAAATATTTTATTCAAAAAATAATTAGATTTTTATATTGAATAAAGGTAAAATCAAATTTAGATTATTTTAGAAATATGTATTCAAGTCTATCACAAACACTTAGTTATGTAAGAATCTTTGATTAAGAATTTTAATCGGTTACTTTACAATTTATAATTCTAAAACTAATTTTTCTTACTTCATAATCATTAATTTCATAAATCCTTGAAATTACATCTATAAACAAAACTTAATAAGGTCTTGGTTCAGATTTATAAGAGGAGTGCGATAACTTATGGAAAAAAATAGAACAGGAAAATCAAATTATTATTTCATAATTTTCTTAATCCTATAAAAAAACCGAGAGAAATATTGAGAGAGGAAATTTAGATAAAAAATAAAGGAAATAGTAAATAAAACATGTTAATATACTCTCTTTGAATTTTTGAGAGATTAAGCAAACTTATTTATATAAAAAATACC